>QNGE01002446.1:0-82663 GCA_008508345.1 Paragonimus westermani | reverse complement strand
AGGACTATACCTATTCCAGCCTAACCGGTAACGGCGGCCGGGGAGTCACCTGAAGTGTATAACCAGTATCGGGTAGAAAGTGCGGGTGCTGTCAATTCTATACGTTGACTGCTGTCGTGGATTCTAGCCTCCGAGATACAGCAAACATCAATATGTAGCGAGTCTAACGTTCTTGCGAGAGCAGCCTGTTGACTCATCTGTTTCGGAGTACGAACGTTGAGGGCACCTATATTAATTTGCGTTCTAGGTTGAAGCACAGGACGAGGGAGGTCTGAGACTGAGTGGTGAGAGCTGGCACTTATCGGTACAGTGTTACTATGATTAATTATATCTGCTGTGGGACCTGCAGAGAAGTTACCAGAATTGGGAATCGGGAGGGGCCTGAGAGCTAAATTTGATAAGACAGTGGGGGAAGGGGTCGGCAGTAGCATGTTTTCGCCTATCCACCCTGCTGTATGCAGCATATAGGACGACCCGGGTTATACTGCGAGACGGCCGATACAGTGTGGAATCGCTCGTGTTGTGAATAGTCATGGTTGTGTGTGGGCTGAGATATTGCCAGCACGCCCAGACCTAGACAGGAGAACAATTAGGGTTCTCAACCAAAGCCTTTGGCTCAATAGCCTGTACCGCAAGGCAACGGGTGGGTGGCGGTGTACCAGAAATGGTACGTTTTTCAAGAAGAGATGCCAACCATCTTCCAACACCCAACCTGGAGAACCAGGAGACTGGTTTGTCAGACCTCTACCTGTTGGCCTGCCTGGCATGAGTAACCCTGCCCAGTTTAGCCCAAAAGGTCATCGAGATGCGCAAGCCGTCACACCACGTCAAGGTCCAGTCTCATCATGAGCGTTCAAATCTCTAGAGAGTACCACAATGACTGTGTCGTGCAGTGTGCAGATAATCAGTTGGTTGGTGACGAAAGTCATCTTTGAGCGCGTATGGGCTACATACTGTGGCCACAAGACAAGTTTGAACAAAAAACGTTTTTGATGAGCGTCTCACAATATTCCAGCGGTAATTTGATGTCTGACGGCGCAAAGGCGGTTAGTGATGAGTACTAGTCAAACAGCACTTTCCCTACGTATGCTCCCAGGTGCGATTTAAGCACTAGCTCGACCAGTGAGCCTGAGCCACAAAGCCGCCAGTCGAGTGCAGACCGTACACGAATTGTCAATCAGGCGACGAATGATGGTGTAAAACTGTGATGACGTTTAAAAGTCGTGTTCCAATAAAACATCATATTTGGCCGTACTTGCAGGCACCCCGGCTTGGACTGCCATTAGTCCTGACGATGACCCGCAGAGTAGAGGAGTGATCGGGAGATACAAAAAATAGAGGAAAAAGAGGAAGGAGACAAACACTGGGGCTCACCATTGGCGCATCGTTTACCGTGGACCAGTCTATCTCATCACCCTCCAAGCGTTCATCACTCAGCGTGCTTCCCAGCCAATACACATGCCATCAAGACTTGTCTTCTCAGTTCAAGTCGCGTGACTGAACATGCAATTAGCTGATCCGTGCAACAACTCACGGGCATAACACTGGCGGCAAGGACGTTACGAACCTAACAATATCTACTCAGGCAGACCGGCTACAGTCTATTCTGCAGCAACAGCGAGAAATCGCAGCAACGTCTCATCGAGTTTCTGATCAGAACTCTTCGCTTGATGTCAACAGCGGTAAATTTTGGTAAACGGCTATCACTATTCGATGTGCGGTACAACTGCCTCAGGTTGACTAAACGTGAGTCAGATGGCAGTGTAGCCTTTGCAGATCTGGTCCAACGGGAATGTGAAAGGTTCTAGCTTAAATCTTTCATGTAAGGCCAGATGAAATGCTTCATTTTAATTGTTGATCTTCACTCACCTCGGGGTGATGACATTCGAACTCGCTTACTGTCCAAACATGGACAGGATAAGGATATCACGATGAAAGCTCTCACGACAGTGTCAACGACCGGTGAACCTGAAACATGATACAGCCATGATTCAGCAGGCGGCACAGCCCTCCATCGCCGGTATGGTCCAAGTGGTGAGTGGCAACTCAAACGGTTTTGCTTATTCAGGAAACAACAATGCCAGAGATGCAACCGGCGTGGCCAAAAAGAAGGTTTCTGTAACCCACGGGGCACCATCACCTCCAACAGGCGTCGGATTCAAGCTCCAATTCCATTTCGCCACAAAAGCAATTTTGACACATTAATGCCAAATCTAATTCTCTGTTTGCTGCAATTAACTGGTGAGGTAACCTGTAATATTTCTTTCAAAGATGTACGTTTTACAGGAACTTGTTATTTTACTGACCTCCCACACTTAAACTTGCTTGGTCTTTATTGGATAGTCAGAATTGGTATTTCGAATGTGCCTTTAGCATCCGTGTGTAACACATTTGAGCTCACTCCTATTGAGAACACATCCGAGCACTTAACCAACATTATTTTGTCCAGATTTTCTACTTTGTTTCAACCCGGCCTTGGCTGTTGCACGAAAACTAGGACCAGGCTTCAACTAAGGTCAAATACTCGGCCAGTTTTCCACCCAGAGTGTCCAGTTTATTACGCCGCTCTTGCGACCATCGCGAAAGAACTCGAACTTCACTGAGTCAGTCAATTGTCGTTGTCCGCAAAGCGCACGGCATACTGCGTATCTACGCCGACTACCCCACTGGCATCAACACCGTCATGGTTTCGCATCGGCATCCACTGCCGATCCCGGAAGGTCTGTTCACTAAGCTTAATGGCAGAATCTGCTTCGCAAACATCGATTTGGCGGACGCCTATCTTCAAGTAGGAGTAGAAGCCGACTCGATGGAGCTTCTGACCATCAATACACATTGTGGTCTGTTCCGACTCAACCATGTAGCGACTATAATAAATGATATTTTGATAGTCGCATTCATCTGTACATTTTCTATGATTTTGATTTTGTACCTACTTTTGTTTTAGTCAAGCTACACAATTTGTAACATCCGTCCCGGGGCTAACACACAACTCGCTCCGTGCCTCGCTAGCTTGACGCGCCTCTCTGTACTCTCTATTTTCCAGGGTCGGTAATAATATACGAAGTCAACGCGCTGAGACTTGGCTTTTCACTGTCGATCGATTGTCGATAGTGCTAACTGACAGGGTTGTATTTTGTTGGATCAGTTCCAACAATTGGTGAGCCCGAAAATTTCGAACGTTCCGCTACAGTCGTCTCTTGCGTCTTGGTGAGTTCGTTCCTTTGCGTACTTGCATGTATACTGTCTTTATTGACGTACACGTAATCAGTTGTTTTTCTCTGTTCGTGTATACGTCCGGCATGTAAGCATTTATATATTTCCTCAATTCAGCTTAATTAGTTGTTATTGATATCTGAACCGCGTAAGCACTGCCCTCTGTCCGAAGTACTACCTAAGCACGTTGACAGCCTCCGCGTTGGCACTAATGTTCTAGCGGTCCCTCAGTTCCTTGAAAATGACTCTCTCTGGTTTGATTACTTACAAGCAGAATTTTTCAACAACGGAATTTCGTCTGATCAAACAGGGTTCTGCCAGTGGTTAGGTTTCCGAGCGAAGTTACCTCACAACTTCACGATGTTATAGTGAACCAACCGTATAGCTCAAGTACGAGACCTTTTATAAAACAGGAGCAGTTGTTAACCGACAAGACCCGAGTACAGAAAATTTTCCACGACCTCAAGCTAGTTGACAAACGCCCTACAACGCCGCTAGCGCAAACGCAACAAATCATCGGCAACTCTCACACAGACGTAGCCCTCCGTTGCACGTTCACAAACTCTTGCCGAGACAGCAAACATGGCTGATCAAGTAATGGAGCCTTTTCAGCAACTAGATTGCTTGAATGTACCACAATCTACTAAACGTTCTAAAGTAGGCGCATGTGGGTCCCGACAAGGTGGTCTATCAGACATTGAGGCTCTAGGAGCAGAAATCGCTGCTTCGCGACGCGGCTTGAACTTTCTTCAAGCCGTTCTCTATGTCTTTGACCTAGTATATCATCCAGGCACCATATACCGCAGTCAAAAGCTGACTGCAGCCAAACGGTGCACAAACCCTGCATCTACGCCTCATCAAGGCGACGCACACCCAGCATCTGACCTAGTTTGATATTCACGGGTCAACCAATCTGGCAGCTCTGGTTTCATTGGCCATCTATCGGACATCTTTCCAACGGTGTAGCTCTTACAGTCGTAAGCAGCACGGTAAACACCTCGGATTAAACGTCCTCACGGCTCGAACCACTAACGCTTGCCACAACACCATTTCTCGGTAGGTTATTCCCGCACGAGATCAGGAATTCTCAACATTCAGGACCGACCCAGAGAACACCTCTGTCGCTCATTCACGCGAGTGCAGTTTCGGCCATGGCACATTTCAGCCGGCATCGGACCCTGCAACGTCGTAAGCACTACCTAACGCAGGTACTGCAAGGGGAACACGACTAGCATTAATGTCCTCACTGCACGGTCACTCCTGATTGTTCGTCCAGCGCTAATTTGTTTTCGCAACACCGTGTCAAAAGCTTTGTTAAGCCATATGAGATTGTTTGCGCACTTTTGCAAGGAATAATCCACCTTGTCTGTGCAGACCATGGATATCTCTAGGCCAACAGCATTTCACGCTGAGCGGTTGCGCGGATAACACTAACAGCGCCAAACCTACGCTATCTGTTTCATTTCAGTCCACCTGGCATCCACTCGCACGACCTGCCTAAGGATACCTGTCAGTTTAAACACCACGTACTATTCCTTAGCATGGTTCTGGACCAGGTCTATTCGCCTACTAATCTTTTTCTTTTTTGAGTCTATCAACTGTAGACAGGATAACAAAGAAGAAGGGAACCAAAGGCAGTGACACTCGAAGTTGTAGTGTCCACGAAACTCCGACTGTGAAATTATTTAGTCCACCGGATACGTTTACACGGTGAGTTATCCTTTTCCGCCTGTCCTGCGGGTACTTCACCTTGTTTTCTCTCTTCCAGACGATTCGGATATGGTGCGTGGAGAGACAACTCCCATAGACCTATCGTACAGCACTGGACAAACCTACCCCCCTTTTCTCTCAAGAGTTTTTAGGGTTGGGCAGCCCGCTGCGATAGACAAGAAACGCACCGAAGACTAAATAACACAAATAATTAAACCATAGCAGCGCAGCAAATGTTTTGGACCGACCCTCCTCCACCCCCGAACTTTGACACTCCCTATCACGTGCAATCATTCTTTGCATGTATCACCTTGTAACTGTGATCATTCTAAAAAAACGTGATATGTGATTTTCCCTCCCTCGCTGCAATAACGAAGGCCTGTGTAATACTTACTAGCCTTCTGGGGGAGAGCTATGTAGCGACTATAATAAATGATATTTTGATAGTCGCATTCATCTGTACATTTTCTATGATTTTGATTTTGTACCTACTTTTGTTTTAGTCAAGCTACACAATTTGTAACATCCGTCCCGGGGCTAACACACAACTCGCTCCGTGCCTCGCTAGCTTGACGCGCCTCTCTGTACTCTCTATTTTCCAGGGTCGGTAATAATATACGAAGTCAACGCGCTGAGACTTGGCTTTTCACTGTCGATCGATTGTCGATAGTGCTAACTGACAGGGTTGTATTTTGTTGGATCAGTTCCAACAGGTGTAAAATCTGCACCTGCTGTTTTTCAGCAAACAGTGAACACAATGCTGACGAGTCTACCGGCAACTGCTGCTTACTTCGACGATATCAGTTACTGATTGCAACTCAAATGAACTTACCCAGCGTCCCAGTGATGTGCTTGACCGCATCCAACAATAGGATTTCCGTCTCCGTGTACACAAATGTGCACTTGTTCTCACGCCCATCCAATATCTTGATTTCACTCTTGAAAAACACAGGCGTCGCCACCACCCAGATACCAGATGCTAGCACCCAAAAACATTTCCACTTTATGCCCTTTTTTCGGCCTTGTAAGCCAATATAGCACATGTACCTTATAAGTGTTCTGCTTAATCATCTTTTGAAAAAAAAGATGTTTCTTGGAGCTGGTCGTTTCAGTGTGGATCTGCATTTGATAGAATCAAACCTCTGCTTAGTTCTGACTTCCTTTCGATGTATTTCAATGACTCCCTTGAAAGTATTTTAGCTAAAGACACTTCCAACTATGGCACCGATACCGTTCTTTCCCACACTATACCAAACGGTACACAAAAAGCAATTACTCACGTTGCCAGGACCCTGGCACTGTTAGGAAAAGCACTTTTTCCAAAAACTCGCTATATCTCCCGAGAGGAATAGATGCTTCTATTTTGAGAACTCGAATGCCCACCATTACTCTGGAAAATTCGACTTCGCGCGCTTGCTTCCGATTGGTCCGTTCAGTGTCTTAGGGCCAAGGCCACCGAAAACCTATAGATGTAACATGCAGGCCAGCCGACTCTACTCTGGATGTCCGTGACTTCGCGGCAACGTGGACGCACCAGGGGACAACGCTCTTCCGAAGTAGGGCTTAGAACAACAGTTCTGGAAAGAGAAACAATACGAAAAACATGAGCCGAAGGCCCAGTAAGCCATGCACACTACTTACACAAACGTAAGCTAAAACAGTACCAACAACAGCAGCACGCCCGCTGCACAACTGCAACAGGCAAGCCGGACGTTCTGGCTTCGTGTACCCGATACACTCGTAAACCCACTTTGTGCAACGTGGAGACACCGGGGAACAGCGTTCCTCAGAAGTACGGGGTTCCAACGATAGTCCTGTAAAAGGAAATCACAGAAACAAACGTGATCCAAAGGCCCAGTAAGACGTGCACACGAATTACACAAACGGAAACCAAAATGGCGTCAACAGCACGCTGCGTTACATAACCCAAATTCAATCCGTGCACGCTCGCTGGTTTCGGTTACGCGTTACAATAGATACAGCCGTTTTGGGCCACTGTTTTGCCTTCGGGTTGAGCCAAAAATAAGGCTTGTTTGAAGGCCGTCTTTTTTCTCTCATGTTGGAGGGTTCTAAGTTCCGAGAGTCAAGTCCGAGTACTTGCGTTCTGATTATTCGCGTCGTTTGTGATATCGTTACGTTTCACGATCGTGATCGAGTTTTAAGTGCACGTCGCGGTCCTTTTGTCCGTTGTTGCCTATCTCTCTCAGAGGGTAGTAACAGTTGGCGAAGAGCGTCATTTCTGACCAATGGCGTTGGGTGCTAATGACGTTAAGCTGCTGTTGCAGCAACAAATGCAGCTTATGGAGATGCTTGCCCAGTGTAACGTTTTGTACACTGTTTTCTACTTCATATTTTTTANAAGCCTCGATAACCGCTCAGTCCGACGCAACGTCTACCACTCATTCTCCTCGGAATCGGGTCTACTGTTGAAGAGGACGTTGGTTGTACTACCTCTGAGTTAGTTTTCGGTACCAACTTGCATCTCTAGGAGAACTGATTCAACCCTCGACTCATTAAGACCCAGGCACGGGCTACATTTCACGCTTGCGACTGCACATGTCCAGCCTTCGTTTCACATCGGCCCGTAAACATTGGCGCCGAGAACAAAAATCTCCAGATTTGTTCACATGCAAATTTGTGTTTATGCGCCAAGACGCCACCAGGAAACCGTTACATCCACGATAACTCGGCCCCTTCAAAGTGGTTGAACGGGACGAGAAATTCTTCATTATTGAAAAGTCTGGACGAAGTGAATCGGCATCAATTGATCGACTGAAACCAGCCTACACAGAGCAAGATGTTGCCCCACCTGAACCGACGCTGATCGAGAGCAACCTCTCTCCACCCCAAACAGTAATACACTCCCCTGCAGCTCAGCCCCCTCGTTCCCCTGGACAACGTACCGCACGTAGAGGGCGATCTGTACATTGGCCGAAACATCTAACAGATTACAGTACATGATACGACTATCGAGCGTTTGGTTTGCTTTCTCCTCATTGCCATTCTTCCGTCGCGTTTTCAGCCCAAGAACGCTCTAGTGGGGAGTTCTGTAGCGTTTTGTACACTGTTTTCTACTTCATATTTTTTATTGTTATTCATGCCTTTTCATCTTCTGCAACCTCGCATGTACACATGATGTTTGAACGAGATTAATCGATCCACAGAGTAATTAATAATTTAAAAAATTACACCTCCGAGTTCGCGAGTTGTGCTTTCTGTTCGCGTTCGGGGTTGGTGGCGTACAAGTCTTTGGAAGAGTTAGAATTCGGCGGAATCGACCGTTTAGTTCGGCAAATTTATTTATTTATCTGTCGTTGGAATTATCTTGGTTGTGACATCGAGACCACCTGGGGGACGCACGACAAGTAGTATCAGTGGAGAATCCTCATTTGGTGTAGTGGAACACCAAACCAACGTGCCTCCACGAACTATTGTGAGTTGGTTGTTTTCCTTTTCATCAGATTTCGACTTCCTATTCACACGTGAGTTTCCATATACTGCTGGATCCACTTCATTTATTGGTGAGCCCGCTTATTTTTTTTCTTCCGAACTGCGTTCCTATCCAGTTTTTGTTATCATTAGCAATGCTTAACGACACTGCAGACATTGACATTAAAACCGAGCACAGCGTTGCTTTAACACTGTCTGAGTACAGCGCACGAAACCCTCGATTGTGGTTCCATCAGATTGAGGCCGTTTTTACCACCAGAAGGATAACACCAGAGAAAATAAGACTTCATACGTGGTACAGTCCCTTCCTATTAATGTCGCAGCTGAAGTGGAAGACCTGTTGGAATTGATCCCAGATGATTTTCTCTATATTATTTTAAAAGACGCCATCATGAAACGCACTGAGAAGTCAGAGGCAAAACTCCTACGTAATTTGTTCAATTCGGTCGAGCTGGGTGATCGGTCTCAATCTCAACTGTTACGTTGTATGAGAGGTGTTTTGGGCTCGCGAAAGCTTGACGATGCCATTTTAAAACAGTTATGGGCCGAAAAACTGCCACCGGCGGTACAACACATTCTGGCTGCCATGGATGAAAAGAGCTCACTCGACGAATTAGCAGCCCTTGCGGACAAAGTGGAAGAGACTTTCCCTTCACAGCCAGCGTGTACCACGACCATAACAGTTCCCAAGTCATCCCCTTCTGTCCCGACAACTGATGATAGCCTGAAACTTTTGATAGAGTAAATGTGCCACTGTATGGACAATATGGCTATGCAGATTAACGAACTGAAGAAGCAACCACCCAATAGCCGTACGCGATCTAACTCTTGCACTCGACCAAGGTGGTGCTGGTACCACCAAAACGTTTGGGTCAAAGCAAAGAAGCGCACCCCGCCGTGCACATTCCGAACTCGCCACGCGTCACCGTCTAACCGGCAGGCCAGCCAGTAACGGCGACGACTGTTGCTGGCCAAGCAAGTACTAGCCGCCTATTTTACATCAGGGACCGGTCGACCGGCTTGTGGTTTCTCATCGATACCGTGGCCAAGCTCAGCGTCATTCCTCCGCAACAAAGTGATCGACTTCAGTCAGGCCAGTACACCTTACAGGCCGAGAATCAAAGTCGCATCAAAACTTTTGGGGAACGCTCACTCACTGTCGATCTCGGTTTTCGGCGATGTTTTCGTTGGATATTCCTGCTTGCCGACGTCCAAACGCCACTCATCGGTATCGACTTCCTGGCACACTAACCATTCCGTTGATGCCAAGAGGCGTAAGCTAATTGACAACGCTACCGCCTATACAATGAATGGTGTTCAATCGACGATAGCGTCAATCGGCATCCGACCCGCTCTTCCACCGACACCGTCTTTTGCAACACCATTGAAGGATTTTCCTTCGTTAACTCGGCCGTGCTCACATACCGAGACGGTTGAGCACAGTGTGGAACATCACATTACAACACACAATCCTCCGGTTTTCGCCAGTCCACGCCGTTTACAACCCGGTAAACTCAAAATATCCAAAGGTGAATTCGAACATATGCTTCAGTTGGGCATAATTCGACCTTCGAACAGCTCCTGGGCAACACCGCTACACATGGTACCTAAAAAGTCTCCGGGTGATTGGCGACCTCGTGGTGATTACCGCGCTCTCAACAGCTGCACAATCCCAGACAGGTACCCTATACCCCATATACACGACTTTTCGTTAGGACTCGCTGGCGCTACCATATTCTCTAAATTAGACCTTGTACGCACCTATTATCACATCTAGGGCGCGGAGGAAGATATTTTAAAGACAGTTGTTACAACAACTTTCGGACTTCTTGAATTCAGAAGAATACCCTTCAGGCTCCGTAATGCAGCTCAACCATTTCAACCATTCATGGACGAAGCATCACACGGACTCCCTTTTGCGTACGTCCATATTGATGATGTTTTGATCGCTAACCGCTCAAACAAGGAACACCTTTCTCACTTTCGTGCTGTTTTTGAACGTTTCGCGCAATATGATATTAAAATCAACAACGACAAGTGTGCCTTCGGAGTTAACTCATTGAATTTCCTGGGACATCGTATAGACCGAACCGGCATCACACTTCTGCCAATTAGAGTTGAGCCTATATCTACTTTTCCGACTCCTACTACGATGATACAACTCTGAGCTTTCTCGGCATGCTCAACTACTATCGACGTTTCATTCCCCATAGCGCGGACAATGTAAAACCTCTAACTGACCAAGTTGACTCTAAGCGCAAGTCAGTTGAATTGTCAACTGAAGCCAAAGTGGCTGTCTCGACAGCAAAGGAAGCCTTATGCCATGCCACAAAACTGTGATTCATCACTTGCGAACCAAATGCTTGTTTAATTATCACCACAGATGCATCAAACGCTGCAGTCGGTGAGGTCCTGGAACAGTTTGTGAATGGTGAACAGCAACCCCTGAACTTTTCCTCGCAAAAGTTGCAACCAGCACAGACTAAGTATAGCACATTCGAACGTGAATTGCTGGCCATTTATTTGGCGATCCGTTATTTTCGTCATCTTTTGGAAGGTCGACATTTCGTTGTGCAAACCGATCACAAGCCTTTATCATTTACTTTTCACGCTAAACCTGATCGGTACTCCCCGCGCGAAATCAGAAATTTGGACTACATCTCCCAATTCACTACGGACATCCGACACCTACGTGGTGACGCCAATATCGTAGCTGATACATTATCACGACCTGATGTCAAGTCAGTCCAATCACCTCCTTCCTTCGATTTGTCTCAAATGGCCACAGCCCAGCAGTGCAGTGAGGACATAAAGGACGTTTCCATCTGTAAGTCCTTGAAATTGTCTATCATTCCTTCAATGACGCAAACTGGCGACATTTTGTGTGATAATTCAACGGATACACCCAGACCATTCGTTCCACTTTCTTACCGACGTACTGTTTTCAACCACTTCCACCGTTTATCTCATTCAGGAAAACGCGGCACACTAAAATTGATTGCACAACGCTTTGTTTGGCCCTCTATGAACAAAGACATTCGCCTTTGGTCACCACAATGTCAAGAGTGTCACAGGAGTAAAGTGCACAAGCATGCGGTTACCACACCAGGCACATTCTCCCAACCGGACGCCCGTTTTTCCCATGTGCATCTTGATATCGTTGGCCCACTGCCACCCTTCAACGATTGTACACGTATACTGACTGCAATCGACCGTTTTACCCGTTGGCCTTTGGCTGTGCCCATCAGAGATATTTCAGCAGAGACAGTCGCTAAAACTTCCTTAGAGCACTGGATCGCTAATTTTGGTGTGCCATCTACAACCACTGCGGATCGAGGCACCCAGTTCCAGTCTTCTCTTTTTCGCAATTTCACGCAGTTACTGGGTTGCTCGCACATCAAAACGACAGCATACCACCCTTGTGTTAACGGTTTAGTCGAGCGTTTTCACCGACAACTGAAAGCCTCGATAACCGCTCAGTCCGACGCAACGTCTACCACTCATTCTCCTCGGAATCGGGTCTACTGTTGAAGAGGACGTTGGTTGTACTACCTCTGAGTTAGTTTTCGGTACCAACTTGCATCTCTAGGAGAACTGATTCAACCCTCGACTCATTAAGACCCAGGCACGGGCTACATTTCACGCTTGCGACTGCACATGTCCAGCCTTCGTTTCACATCGGCCCGTAAACATTGGCGCCGAGAACAAAAATCTCCAGATTTGTTCACATGCAAATTTGTGTTTATGCGCCAAGACGCCACCAGGAAACCGTTACATCCACGATAACTCGGCCCCTTCAAAGTGGTTGAACGGGACGAGAAATTCTTCATTATTGAAAAGTCTGGACGAAGTGAATCGGCATCAATTGATCGACTGAAACCAGCCTACACAGAGCAAGATGTTGCCCCACCTGAACCGACGCTGATCGAGAGCAACCTCTCTCCACCCCAAACAGTAATACACTCCCCTGCAGCTCAGCCCCCTCGTTCCCCTGGACAACGTACCGCACGTAGAGGGCGATCTGTACATTGGCCGAAACATCTAACAGATTACAGTACATGATACGACTATCGAGCGTTTGGTTTGCTTTCTCCTCATTGCCATTCTTCCGTCGCGTTTTCAGCCCAAGAACGCTCTAGTGGGGAGTTCTGTAGCGTTTTGTACACTGTTTTCTACTTCATATTTTTTATTGTTATTCATGCCTTTTCATCTTCTGCAACCTCGCATGTACACATGATGTTTGAACGAGATTAATCGATCCACAGAGTAATTAATAATTTAAAAAATTACACCTCCGAGTTCGCGAGTTGTGCTTTCTGTTCGCGTTCGGCGTTGGTGGCGTACAAGTCTTTGGAAGAGTTAGAATTCGGCGGAATCGACCGTTTAGTTCGGCAAATTTATTTATTTATCTGTCGTTGGAATTATCTTGGTTGTGACATCGAGACCACCTGGGGGACGCACGACAAGTAGTATCAGTGGAGAATCCTCATTTGGTGTAGTGGAACACCAAACCAACGTGCCTCCACGAACTATTGTGAGTTGGTTGTTTTCCTTTTCATCAGATTTCGACTTCCTATTCACACGTGAGTTTCCATATACTGTTCAGATCCAATACATCAGCGGTTGTCCAGTACAAGTCTGGGCCAACCCGCACAATCTGGTAATGCGCAATCTGTGGACAGTTTGGCAACCGGTATCAGCGAATTTGTCTACGACCCGCATGCGAACGTGAAATTCGATTCTTGGTTCCGTCGATACGATGACCTATTTCTTATCGAATTTGCCACTCAGGAAGATTCGTGGAAGGTCCGGCTTCTCCGCAAATTTGGCCCTGCGGGGCACGAGCGGTGCGCCAACTTCATCCTGCCAAGGAGCCCACGTGACATTGGTTTCAATGAGATGGTCAGCATGTTGTCGCAGATATTCTCTATTCAACTTGCGGTATCACTGCCTCAAGCTGACCAAACGGGACTCAGATGATCTTGTCACTTATGCTGGCATCGTAAATCGCGAATGCGAGAGGTTCAAGCTATTCCCTCTCACGGAGGATGAATACAAATGCGTCATCCTTGTCTGCGGCCTCCATTCCTCCAATGATGCTGACCTCCGTACACGCCTGCTAAAACGGATCCAACAAGACGAGTCAGTTACACTTCAGGTCCTCGCCACTGAAGGCATCAAGTGCTCAACCTGAAACACGACTCTGCCTTGGTCCAGAATCCTGCTCAGTCTACAACCTCTGTCAACACAGTCACATATCCAGGGCAACAGCAAAAACGAGCCACCCAATGAACTCTACCTCCAAGAAGTCGCCGCCCTCCCCATGCTGGCACTGCGGCGCATAGCACTGCACGCGTTGCTGCCTCTTCAAGCAACACCGCTGTCAGCGTTGCAAAAATGTGGGTCACAAAGACGTTTATTGTCAATCACGTACGCCGGGCAGTCAAAGCACAACTAAGAAGCAGCCACGCCCACCTCACTCCAAACCAAGTACCAGATCTAACAGCTTACTTGCCTCTTTCAAAGTCGACGTCGTCTCACGCAGAAAGTTTGTCCGTAGTGATCAACGGACACCCAGCTTGCCTCCAGCTTTACACTGCATCTGATATTACAATCATTTCCAAGCCTCTGTGGAAAGCAATTGGCCGCCCGCCAGTCCAGCTGACATCCCCTTCCCCCACCAATTCCTGTGGTGGTACGGTGCAATTAGCTGGGCAATTGCGTTGCCATGTCAGCTTCAAGAACAAGACCATCGATGGAGTTTGTTACCTCTCCGATGCAAATCTCAATCTACTCGGTCTCGGCTGGCTTGAACAGCTGGGCCTGAAAAAACTATCAATCACACATATTTGTAGTCGATTACAGTCCTCCGCAGCGAAGCCACCGTGCATGGTATACGAGCTCATTCAACGCTTCAGGTCGGTATTCGACGGGGGTCATGGTTGCTGCACCCGTGTCAACGCGGTTTGCACCCCATACTTTCAGCTCAACCTGTTTTTCGGCCGAAACGTCCAGTACCCTACGCTGCCTTACCTCTCGTCGACCAGGAACTCAAACGCCTTGAGGAGTTAGGGTTGCTGACGCCCGTCACCTACTCATCATGGGCAGTCCCCATCGTTGTCGTGAAATAGACCAATTGATCGGTTTGCATTTGTTCTGACTTCTCTACCGGGCTCAATGCTGCTTTGAAAGCTAACTGCCATCCACTGCCCGTCCCTGAAGACCTGTTTACGGTCATTAACGGTGGAACCTGTTTCGCCAAGCTCGATCCGGCCGATGTATACCTGCAGGTCAAAGTCGCCCCACAATCCGGTGGTCTACTGACGATCAACACACATCGCGATATTTACCAGTACACCAGACTGCCATTCGGTTTCAAGACCCCCCAAACCATCTTTCAGCGGGTCATGGATGCCATGCTATCCGGCCTGCCTGGTACAGTTGCCTACTTGGACGACATTATTATTCATGGGCGAACGCGTGACGACCTCCGAGAATGGATCGCAGCCGTTCTCCGACGAGATCAAGATTACGGATTTCGGCTCCGGGCAGATAAGTGTCCATTTTCTATGTCGTCCATCAAATGCCTTGGCATTGTTTTCAACGCTACCGGCCGCCGTCGTGATCCTGAGAACGTTGCTGCCATCCAATACATGCCACATCCGAAGGATGGCTCATCACTCCGCTCGTTCCTGGGTCTTGTTAGCCATCACGGCTCCTTCTTTTCTTCGCTACACGACGTCCGATTTCCCATAAACCACCTCCTCGGAAAGGGCATACAGTGGCGCTGGTCTCCTAATTGTGCACAAGCCTTTGAAAAGGTCAAGTCTATGTTGGGGTCCGACATCTTGCTAACACATTTCGATCCCTGCCTCTCAATCGTTGTGGCTGCAGACGCCTCCAATTTTGGCGTTCGTGCCGTGATCTCTCACTTCTTCCCCAATGGGTCTGAGAAAGCCATCATGTACGTTGCAAGGCTACTTACAGATGACGAGAAGAACTACGATCAAGGCGAGAAGGAAGCCTTGGTGCTCATCTTTGCTCTGAGGAAGTTTCGCAAGATGATTTACGGTCGACCTTTCACCCTTCTGACGGGCCACATGCCAATCTTTCCCATCCTCGGCGCAAAGAGGGGTTTACCTGTGTATTCTGCTAGCCGTCTGCAGCGCTGAGCGGCCATTTTCATCAGTTATGACTTCGACATCTGCTATCGTCGAACTGAGGATTTTTACCAAGCTAATGCTCTTTCTTGCCTCATCGGCGTTTCGCTGAAGAAGACACTGCTGTTGCCGCCGTACACATTGAGAACGATGAACGCCAAACGGTTCTCGACGCCATGCGCGCGACTCCAACAACGTCATCCGATGTCAAACGATCCTCAGAATCTGACCGCATCCCCCAGCATGCAACCACATACTTACCAACCCGATGGCCATCAACTCCACTAGCTGGTGAACTCCATCAGTTCTACCTACGATGCGAGTCCTTGTCGGTTGTCGACTCCTGCCTGATGTTCGATGACCGCGTCGTCATGCCCTCTTCGTTTCGCCAAACTGTTCTCAAACAGTTTCATTCTGGACACCCTGGTGCCGAACGTATGAAAGCGCTTGCCAGGAGGTATGTTTACTGGCCTGGGATCGAAAACCAGATCTAAGACCTGGTTAGGCAATGCAGTCGCTGCCGTCAAGCGGCCAAGAACCCGCTGCGCGTATAGCCTCAGCCACGGAAGCAACCTGATCAGCCATGGTCACGCCTCCATGTGGATTTTGCGTGACCCGTCGACCGTGTGGTATACTTCACTTTGGTGGATGCATACTCCAAGTTGCCTGAGATCGTCGCGTTGACGCACGCCACAACCTCAACCACTATCAACAATCTACGACGGATCTTTATTCATCATGGACTCCCGGAAATCCTTATATCTGATAATGGATCGCAGTTCACATCCGTCCAGTTCAGGGAGTTCTGCATTCAAAACAACATTCGCCATCTGCATTCACCAAAATACCACCCACAATCGAACGGCCAAGTGGAGCGCTTCGTCGACACACTCAAGAGAGCACTTATGAAATCTCGCGAGGAGGGACCGACCGAAGAAGTGCTGTAAGGGTTCTTGCTCACTTACAGAACCACCCCGAATCCGGCGACTCCCGGTGGACTTTCGCCCGCCGAAGCTGTCATGGGTCGCAAGCTGATGACAAAATTCGACGCCATCCAGCCAGTAGAAAAACTCCCCGAAGATAGGCAGCTGCTACCCCGACGTGGATCTGCCGTCGGCGATCTAGTTTACGCAAGAGATTATCGGCCAGGTCACTCCCACTGAATAGTGGCGACGGTCAAGCATCGGAGCGGCACGGTCCTCCACGACGTCAACGTCGGAGGCGACATATGGGTGCGCCACGCCGACCAACTTTGCCCACGCTATTCCACAAAAGCTGGGCAAGTGGAGAACCAAATGCCACTGGACTTACTTCTCAACACTTTCGAGATCGAGCGCCCAACACAGCAAGTTTCCGTGACCGTTATCCCAGCGTCCTCAACGCCGAGGCTTAACAGGGGGCTGACTGCCTTGCAGCCAGGACGATGGACGGACCGAAACCGCAAGCGCACTTGTCCAATGCGGCTCGACCCACGAAAACGGCGATACCAATAAGTCTCAACAGGGGAGGTGTTGGGGAAGGCACTTTTTCCAAAAACTCGCTATATCTCCCGAGGGGAATAGATGCTTCTATTTTGAGAACTCGAATGCCCACCATTACTCTGGAAAATTCGACTTCGCGCGCTTGCTTCCTATTGGTCCGTTCAGTGTCCTGGAGCTAAGGCCACCGGAAACCTATAGATACAGCCGTTTTGAGCCACTGTTTTGCCTTCGGGTTGAGCCGGAAATAAGGCTCGTTTGAAGGCCGTCTTTTTCCTTTCATTTTGGAGGGTTCTAAGTTGCGACAGTCGAGTCCGAGTACTTGCGTTCTGATTATTCATGTCGTTTGTGATATCGTTGTGGTACTCACCCACGACTTCTCCATCGAACATCAATCCTCGCAAGCATTTGTCGGGTAGACGCCTTATCTGGACTGTTCAGCTCAGCCTACTCCACCCGTTCACGCAATTATAGCTTCAGTCACAGTCGAAACACACATCAACAGCCTGCTCGCCTCCACAATCCACGCACTTCCGGTTTCTTCGGCAATGGTTCACGGTGTCACGGCCAGCGATCCTCTACTTCAACGAGTTATCCGTTTCAATCCTATACGTTGACCTCCGGCGTATCCTGACTTCCAGCTTCAAACTTTCTACCAACGACAATCCTCACTTTCCGAAGTCGATGTGTGCATTCTGTTCGAAGATCGTGTTGTTATTCCTTCTGAACTCTAAAAACAAGCACTCAGCCAGTTCCACGTCGGACATCCCGGGATGAACCGTATGAAACCTCTGATGCTCAGCTACGTGTGCTGGTTAGGAATTGATCAGGGCTTGGGTCAGACTGTTCGTACGTGATCAAAGTGCCAAACCTTAGCTAAGTCTCCAGGGAAGACATCTTTCTTCGTGGGCTGTGCCGATAACCCTTTGGTCCCGCTTGCGCGTTAATCTCGCTGGACCCATAGACGAGCAACATTACATGATACTGGTTGATGCATAGAGCAAAAGGGCCATAAGTCATCCAGTTGAACAATTTCAGTTCCAAGCCACCATTACCAACCTCTCAAAGATGTTCAGTCGCTTCGGTGTACCTGAAATTCTGGTTTCCGACAGACACATTGCATCTACTTTAGCTGAATTCGCAGAATTCTGTAAACAGCATGGAATCCAACATACACGACCACCGCCGTACTACCCACGTTCAAATGGCCAAGTGGAGAGCTCTACCAAAACGTTTAAACGAGCATTTCTGGAACCCAAAGGGGAGAGGACTACGCCGGGAACAACCAAAGCATTTCTAATGATCCACAGAGCAAACCGGCACCCCAGCACACCGAACAACAAGTTTTCGGCGGAGACGGTGATACACCGGAATACCCCGTTGATTGTAAACGCCCAGCTTCACGATTACCATTCGTGCGAAACAGACACATGGAGCAGCATTTCAACCGCCAACGTGGTGCGACCAGTCGTACGTTCTCATGAGGTCAGCTGGTGAAGGTGTTGAGGAGCGGGCCGCAGGTCACATACAAAGACAGACTGGTCGAGTCACGTACAATGTGGAAGTGTAATCATCTATATGGGTCCATCAAGCAAACCAGCTGTCTATCTTTTCAAAGGGTGACCGTCCCGTCCAGCCGAGACGTTCCACTGGATATTCTCCCGGATATATTCGAGCTACCCCAAGACGTTTTGACTACCGCTCCAAATCTGGATACACACCCTCCAAGCATCTACACACCCAGAAGATTAACAGATCGCTCCCGAGGACAAGTTGTGCACTTATATGTGAACCCTTGACAACGATCCAACGAACAATAAAATTAAGGGGGAGGGGCTGGTTGGACAGCGACCAAACAACCAATCGTATTTATTTACAGCACCCTTACATTGTTTTCTCACTCGCACTGGATCATATCACTGGAGCTTCCTTTACCGCGGACCAATCATTCTATCTCAGCACCCTCCAAGCGTTCATCACCCAGCATGTTTCTCAGCCGATAAACATTCCATCAAGACTCGTTTATCTTCTCAGTTCGAATGATTGAACATACAATTAGCCAATCTGTTCAGAAGCTCAGGAACATAACAGTAGATCTCCGTTTCTTCTCACCACGTGGCGTTGTCGATGTGAACGCAGCAAACAGCCTCAGTTTGAGGGACCTTAATAATGACTACCAGTCCTGATGAGGACTGGAGTAAGATCACGTAGAGTGAAAGGCAATTTGATCTAGGATGAAAAATAAGGGGCACATCCTTGTAAAGTGAAGTGAGTGATGGAAATTGGTCCAGGTAAAAGATGGTAGACGATTATTCAGCTCGCACATTGCTGAAGCAACCAAGAAACAGTCCAGCGTCAGTCAGCATACATAGTCGGCGATATCAAACAAAGGTCCCACTAAGCATTCGTTCTAAAATGGCGTACCTATCAATAGTGTCCATCCAGCTGATCTCAGAGGGGGAAGAGTAGGACCCATGGAGTCTAAGCATGCATAAGCCCGGTTTCTGTTTAAGAGGGGTGCACGTTCAAAGCACCAATTATCTTGTGGAGGAGTGGTTCAATGGAAAACACCCCTACAAAAAAATTGCGTCGGCTAAGTAGCTGGCCACCTTGGCTCACTAAATAGTTCAACACAGTGTTCAAGTCCTTTTGCGATACTTCTGTCCTTGTCTTGAGCAAAATTCCTCCATGTCATCATGTCACCACGAAAGATTATGTGACTATAGTTGGTCCAGCAGGTCGTTGGTAAGGATAAAAAAACAAGGACCCAAGTACTTACTCTAGTAAAACACTGCCGGGGGCAGGCAGCCAATCCCACCAGTGTCGACTGATTCTGGCAAAAAATACCCTGTCATGAGCAGTCTGTTGTCTAGTCCATCATAAGCGACCAGAAAGCGTACGCTTTCAACTTGGTAAACAGACGTAAGTGAAACCCTGCCGAAAGACTTGCTGAAACCAAGAACACGTCAGTTGCGTTGCTCTCAGGTCTCGCTGTTATCTATCGCTCTCTGAGGGAGGCCAAAGACAATGACCTCAATTCAGATGCTACCTTCTTTGATTTCGCCAAGGATTTGGACCATGTCCCACATAGCCTTCTAAACTACAAACTGGAAGCCTATCGTATTCAGGGAGAGTTTCTTCGCCGGACTGCCTCTTTGCTTGATAATAGAACTTTTATGGATATAACCATAATTACTACAATCACACAGTTGACGTAGACACAAAGTTTGTGTACGAGGTGCAGTAATATGATTCCTCATTTGTACTGCCTGAACTACATATTGCATTCTACTACATTCTGATGTGGTTCAGTTATCTGAAGTATTGATTCGTAAATTACGAATTTCTCCACTCAATAAACCCGCCTTCGTGCTACTCCAGTCTCTTGTGCGTGACTAGAAGGGAAACGATTGAGACAGTTATTCAACTGTAACTCTACTGAGCAAAACACACGGTCCATAAAAAACACAATGAGCAGAAACGCGTTGAAAAACGTGCTTTAAAAGCACTGACAATTTTTACCCAAGAAAACTGAACTTGTAGCGATTCTATTTGTTTATTGATAACTGCGTGGAAGTTACAGTTAGCATTTGTACTCTTCCGCCCCCCACATTTTGTATGCGCCTAAACGTTTGTTTGAACGAGTATGGCTACCGACATGTCACCCGCGCACTCGAACCTTCCTGCTCCGATGCCTGCTCGCCTGACGTTTTGCTGTACCAACGTTTCATCTCGCTCGCGTCGATTTCACGTGTCGGCACTACCTTTGTTGTCTACTCGTTGCGTTGTTCGTAACTGACCAGCCATAGCTCGTCTAAACTCTACAAATTGGTGAACCCGTTTAATATATATATCAGTGTATACCTAAGTTCATTTTTCTCTCCCCTCACTACTTTTTGGGTGCGTTTATTTTATGTATGGTGTGTATATGTATATATATTCGTATATCCGTTTCCATTTGCTGAGTCGCTATGAACACTAGAGAGGCCAAGTCCAAATTCTCGTCTTCCGTAAAGTTGATCACGTTTGCTGTTCCCGCTTTTGGGGATCTCGATCCAGAGCTGCGGTTCGCTGTGTTGAAAATATAGTTCGGAAACCTGCGCATAGCAAATGACTCGGACAAGTTCTCGCGGCTCATACCGCGTCTTTCCTGGGATATTATGAACCTGATTAATGATATCTTAATAGGGTCGACAGCCGATCTTTATGAGTCCGCTGAGCGAACGGTTCCTAAGGAAACAGCCATCCGGTAAAATGCGTTTGGAACAACTGTNTCCGCTGAGCGAACGGTTCCTAAGGAAACAGCCATCCGGTAAAATGCGTTTGGAACAACTGTTCCAACGGCTACAGTTGGCGAACAAGAAGCTGTCGGTTCTTCTTCAGGAGATGCGACATGTAGCAGGCAAATCACAGCTGTCTGAGTCGTTTCTGCAAGAGTTGTGGATAAAAAGATTGACTGAGTACACACAGGGGCTACTTTCCGTGTCACCCTCACGTTCATTAAGTGACCTGGCGGTTTCGGCCGACGCAACACATAAGCGTTTCCGAGACACAGGACAGCCAGCAGTAGTTGGGCAGACAGTTAACTCGAATAGTCCGGCGGATCATTTGGTGGCCACGAAGTACGCCGAAATAGCAAGCCCGCGGAAAGCATTGGAATGCCATGAACGCGACCCTTTAGAAACAAACGCCGATGTAGCTCAGTTGCTGCGTGAATTGGCCGATCTTCTCGCCAGCATTCAACGTAACAAGTCACTGTCTAGAATTCCCCAAAAACGCACCCGATCACCGCTCGGACAAAAACCTGTCAGTGTTTGTTGATATCATGAAACGTATGGTGAAAACGCTAGACGATGCCGATCGCCATGTAGCCGTCGTACTAACAAACGTTCAAACTACCAGGCCGGCTTGTTCTAACGGCGACAGCCACAGGCCAGTCAAACAACAGTCGCCTTTTCTTTCTGAAGGATCCAACCTCCAAAATGCACCTTTTAATTGATACAAGAGCAAAGGTTAGTGTCATTCCGCACTTGGTAACAGATGCGCGATCAGAATCCGGCACTGATCTGCGAGCTGCAAACGGTACGCCCATTAGAACCTTCGGTCGTCAGCTGTTGAATTTAACTTTCGGTCTTAGACACGATTTTCCCCGAGTTTTTCTTGTTTTCGATATCTCTCTCCCTATCGTTGTCATCGACTTCCTTCGACATTTCGACTTACTGGTCGACGCACGTCGATCGCGTCTGATGGATACCTCGACAAAATTAAACTTTCGGGGCAAGCCGTCGCACGCGGTTGTGATCAGCCCTATGCTAGCCAGTCTTATAGTTTGCGAGCTTTATAGGAAGCCGTTATCCGAATCCCCTCAATTGGTCCGCCTTGCTAACAAATTGCCGGCAGTGACAACCGACGTCGCGCATCACACTGTTACACGAGGGCCGCCAGTTCGAAGTCGTCCGCGCCTCTTAGCTCCCGATAAGCTCCAAATTGCTCGAGCCGAATTTGAGCATATGATCCAACTCGGTGTTATCCGTCCGTCCAATAGTCTGTGGGCTTCGCCATTGCACACAGTGCCTAAAAAACCGATAACGACAGGCGCCCGTTCGGCGACTATTGAGCGTTGAACAACGCAACCACTTCCAATAGGTATCCAATTCCCCACATTCAGCACTTGACGGCAAACCTGTCGTGGAAACAGATATTCACAAAAATCGACCTAGTGCGCGCTCAAAAACAGATTCCCGTAGCCTCCAAAGACGTCCCAAAGACAACAGTCATAACGCTATTCGGACTTCCCGAATTCTCATGCACGCCGTTTGGTCTGGGAAACGACGCTCAGACTTTTCAACGCTTTATTCGCGACGTGTGTCGTGGAATGGACGGTGTTTATCTCTACTTAGATATCTCGATGGCTAGCTCATCTCAGAAGGAACTTTACGTACAATTGCGTTCATTATCCACCCGGTTGTCGCATCATAAAGTGACCATACACCTAGCTGAATGCCCTTTCGAAGCGACCCGCGTAGCCTTCCTAGGTCACAGTATATCTGCGAGCGGGATCAAACCTCTCCCCGACGAAGTACAAACAATAGTGGACTACCCGGAGCCCACATCGTTCAAACAACTTCGCCGCTTTTATGGTTTAGTGAAGCTTTACCGTCGTTTCATCCTTAATTGTGCCCGTCCAATGCAACCGCTCACCGACCTACTCAGAGGTAAGGTACACTCACTCTTATTCCGAACGGTCGCAAAAATGGACTTCATTAATTTATTAGGGGCTATCGCCAACATAATATCGCTGTCGCATCATCATCCGTCTGCACTGAGTGGGGACGCATCAGACGTGGCTGTAGAGACGTTTCTACAGCAGCAACTCGGTGCCCACTGGTGCCCACTAGCCTTTTTCTCTAAACGGTCACAACCAACTTTCCACAGCTCGTTCGATCCAGGAGCGAGGCCATTTAAGCCGCTTTTACTTGCACACACCACCTTTGGACTAAGAGCCCACCAGTACCCTGCAGACGCCTAATACCGGACAAACTTAAAGGATCTAGGGCGGAGTTCGAACACATGTTGAAACTAGGGATAATCTGTCTTTTTAAAATACCACAGGCTTCTCCACTTCATATGATCCTGAACAAGTCAGGTGACTGACGCCCTTGGTGACTATCGTGAACTCAGTAAGGTCACGGTCCCCGATAGATATTCCATCCCTCACGTACACCACTTGACAGCTTGCCTTTCTGGCAGAACTGTATTGAGGAAGATTGATCTAGTTCGTGCCTATCACCAGATCCAAGTAAAAGAGACGGATATTTCCAAAACGGCTGCTATCACGCCTTTCGGGTTGTTCGAATTTCTTCGAACGCCATTTGGCTTTAGTAACGCTGCACAAACCTTCTGGCGTTTCATCCACGAAGTATGCCGAGGCTTGGATTTCGTCTACCCCTAATTGGATTATATACTTTTGGCTAGTTCTTTCGTGGAAGAACATCTGTAGCACCTTCATCCTCTGTTCGCTAGGATAGCACAGCATGGAACAACCATTAACTCAGCCAAGTGCGAACTTAGAAAAGATAGTAGAGAATTTTTAAGCCACATTATTTCCGCCTCTGGTATCCAGGTTCTACCATCAGAAGTAGGTTCTCTCAATGATTTCCTTGAGCCGACACCTTTTAGACAGCTCTGTCGTTTTACCGGCCCAGTTTATTACTACCGCCGGTTAACCCTCATTGTTCACAACTCCTGCAAACCCTAACGGGTTTACTCCGAGGCGGTACACGTAAATTCAGCTTTACACATACAACACGCACGGCTTCCGCAGTGCTTAAGAAAGTTATATCCACTGTTGCCTTTCTGGTCCACTCAGACCCCCAGACCCCACGTTCTCTTCTCAGTAATGCCTCAAATGTGGCTGTCGGTGCGTTATTACAACAGTTTGTCGAAGAGTGGCAGTCCCTAGGTTTCTCCTGCAAACGTTTGTTACCGGCCGAATCCCAGTGTAGCATGTTTGGAAGAGAATTACTCGCTATTTACTTGGATATCCACCATTTTCGCCATGCATCGGAAGGCCGTCCCTTCACTGTGTTCGCTAATCACAAGCCTTTGATGTATGCACTCGGCTCTTCATCGAACAGGCACTCCCCCAGGGAAATCAGACACTTCGGCTCAGTTTCGCACTTTACCTACGATAGACGGCATGTCTCAGGTGTTCTCAAACCTGTCGCTGACGCCCTGTCAGGCGTCCATGCAACATTGGTCACGTCTACATCCGCTGACCCTAGTGATCCAGCTGCGGCCCATGCGCATGAGCCTGATTTCTAAGTATCATTATAACGCAATTCCTTGAAGTTACGCGCCATTCCACTGTCTAATGCAGACGAAACCACTCTTTGTGATATGACTACAGGCATTCCAAGACCTGCTTACCGACATGCCGTCTTCAATCAGCCTCATGACCTCTCGCACCCCGGTATTCGCGCCATTCCTAAGTTAGCAACAAACTGATTCGTGTGGCCTAGGTTTGACTCTGACGTTCGTAGTTGGGCGCGCGCTTGCCTCCAGTGCCAACGTCTCAAAGTGCATAGACATACATGAGGCTCGATCACTTCATTCGGCCTTTTAGTTGCCAGGTTCTCACACGTCAATTTAGATCTAGCTGGACCCTCACCACCTTCGCGCGGCTATGTTTACATCCCAACATACGTCAACCGTTTTTCAAGATGGCCGGATGTCATCCCGTTGAAATATTGTCCCTCCGAGGCTGTTGTGAATGCCTTCTTAGAATGTTTGGTTGCCAACTATGAATGCCCTACAACCACTACGACGGTCCATATTTCGAATGCTCAACATTCGAAGCGATGACTAACCTTCTTGTCGGTCGGTATACTCACACCACGGCATACCACCTGTCCTCAAATGGTTTAGTGGAACGCTTTCATAGGCAGCTTAGAGATTTACTTTGTGCCACTACTAGCCCGGTATGGTGTGAAGTACTCCCTGTAGTACTTTTAGACATTAGAAACACAATGGAGACTGGCTTTCAATGCATGCTAGCAGAACTTGTCTATGGCTGTACACTGCGTTTGCCCGATGAGTTTATTTCACCTCCTCATTCAAATTATTCGCTCCCTTCGAACTTTGCCTCGACACTATCGCAATACATGCTGCAAATTCATCCCACATCCTTTCGCAAACAGAACAGGCCAGTGCACATATCCAAGGAATTCTTCATCTGTTCACATGCACTGGTCTGTTGCAGAGGTGTACGCGAGCCGCAACAACCACCTTAATCGGACTCCTTCAAGATGCTTCGACGAACGTCAAAACATTTTACAATCGATCGTGATGGTCGTCAAGAAACCGTTTTCATCGATCGTCTCAAAATCGCCTGTGTGGACGACGATACTACTCAAGTTCCTCCGAAGCCATGTGTGGCACCTCCCGCCCCTGCACCGTCTCCTTCAACAGTCCCCTCCACGTTACCTTTCCAGTGTCAAACGCGATCAGGATGTCACGCCAACCTCCGAGCACGTTTTGTAAACATCGTTTTTTATACATAGGTGTTCTTTCTTCCCCAGTAACTTTCTCATTTTAGAAATAAAAAACGCAAAACTAAAGAACATTTTATGCAACAATGCGCGTTGTTTGACCGCTGCTGGGAGGTAACATGGTGAGCCGGTATATATTTTTTTCTCGCCACGTACCTGTTTTCCATCTACTTTTTAGGTCGCTTGCAGGTCACGATGGGGGGAGAGCACACTCCCGTCTACCGGTGTAGCGGTGGGGATAGCTTGCCTCTCATCTTTTTATCTCTGAGTTGTAGTGGGTTGGGTAGCCCGCTTCGACAGCACCGCCTGTGGGGACTCATGGACCACTCCGGATATTGCAAGCAGACTGACTCATCTTCAAAGTTATCAATCTTATTCGACGTGTCGTACGGAGCTGTTTTTGAATGCGCCCGCTATCAACTCCATGTTCCTTAGTTTCTGCCAAAGGCTTCAAGCCTACAAGGGGGACCTCTGATTTGCCACTTTTCTCAACGACTTTGCTATCTATTTTCATTGTTGACATTATTACTACTGTCTGGTTGCATGTCTGCACCCTCTCGTTTGTTCGGCTGTCCAAGGTTGCATTAATTAGAACTTCCGGCCGCTTGCTAGCTGGTTGATGGTACTCTGGTTTTTGTCATGTTTCACTTATGGTTCACTTTCCCAGCCTACTTGCAATAAACGCTGTCGTCCACTATCTCGGTTTTTTGGTTTAACTATTGTGGAGAATAGGACGGTTACAAACAAAAACGTTCCATTTCTCTACGCGATCACGCGAAGGCCCACCGACTTTAACGGCCATATCTATGGGCACATAGGCCGCAACGTTCGTCATAACGTCGTGATCATGTCTACAGAAACACATATCGGCCTTCAGTGACCTTACTGCAACATATCATGCATATTTTCTAATGTTTTTAAGAGCATCTTAAATAGCCATCCGACAAAACTTGGGCTGTTCTGGCGCAAGGCAGCAGTTATCGATGTAGCCAAGTAGGTTTGTGTGAAGTACCGTGATGAGAATGCGATGGCACGAATTATGGGAAAGGAGTTATCGAGGAATTGCAAATGGTTTGTTTCATTCTTGTGAACGTCACACGATCAGTGTTCTAAAATCAGCAGCCTGTCGTGTGGTTCACCCATGTTCAATGCATGCAACTTGTGGGTGCGAGAAAAGTTAACTATTCATCCATCCAGCACAAAAAGTAATCTTATTCGGTTTCCAAGTAGGCGTCATCTCCACCTTCCACCAATCAAAATCCTTTTTACAGCCGATGGCCACTCACTCAACAACGGCCTTGTAAAAAGGAGTAACAAAAACGAGCATGAGCCTCCAATTCTATCGGTAAACCGAAGGCATCAATGTAACCGAATTTCAAATCCAGGACTTGATAAAGGTCTGTACCTGTTGAAGTCCAGGCGCTTCACTTGTTTGATCCGCGAACTTACCAGACTGCGTTTTTTGTCGATGCGAATGCGTTCGGTGGTGGTCCAAGAATGGGAATAAAATAACATAAATGACAAATCTTGGTTGCCCTAAACAGCATGAGAATGCACACTTGGATTAGTACGAAGTAGAAAAAAGTTCCCAGCATTTTCCCAGCTCTCTTTTGAATAAATCTACGCCCACAGCCCTAAAGATCTTTGCACGCAATTTGTTCCACGAGTTGGCTACCCGGTTGATGAAAAAGTTGAAACGGACGGCCAACCTTGACTTCGTTTTCTTGATCGTGAACCTAAGGCCTCTTGACAATCTGTCCTGACGCATCTCGAACAAACCTGTCACGGGGCTTGTTTTAATGTGGTGGGTACTTTTGTACACTCCAGCTAGGTCTCCTCTCACTTACCGTCGTTCGAACGAGAATAAGTTCGGTGAACTTGATCGGTCTTGGTAGCTTGGACCCTTCATACCCAATGCCATAGGTTTGGCGAGCTTTTATATTTTCTCAATGACGGTTATTACTTTTTTTGAGATATGGTGACCAAGCTTGGACACAATATTCCAAGTGATGGCGAACTACAGCCCAGTACGGTGGAATGGACTTTGCTGGACAAGGGTTTGCGGTCGCATATCTTAGTCGATATAACGCCTGCTGTGCTTTTGTCGCGGATGCGGCACACTGAGTAGATGGAGTAGACATACGAGTGACTTGGGCACCCAAGTCTCTTGTTTGATGTTAAGGTGACAGTTCGACCGTCTGTACATTTGCATCCCTTAGAAACGTGGGGGTCGACTGAGGAACATTGGCGAGGATGTGACTTTCAAGAGCGGTCACTGGTGAATCAAGCTTTAATGTCCATTCACAAGTCTTCAGAATGTCCTCCTGGAGAGCGTCCGAGTCCGACGCACCCCCAGTGGGCTTTATATCACCTGGATGAAAGTAACGTAGAATAAATAGGTCGTCGGTCAAGTCAGTTATGTACACCAGGAAGGGCAGAGGGGCGATGACTGACCCCTTAGGCACTCCACTTATCGCAGAAACTTTGTACAACAATACTGAGGGAGGTTCCAGCTTTTCGTAGCTTCCAGCCTAAAAGCTTGTGGTTGACAGAATCAAAGGCTCTCTGAAAACCTAGAGAGCACACCTCCACTAATTCTCCTGCCTCCAGATTCTTCGTGACAGTGCTTTAGAACGTCGGCAGGTTGGTTGAACAAGATATATCCCTTAGGAAGCCATGCTGAGGAGCTCTGAAGAATTTCTGTTGGCAGGGGACTCTGCATATTCTCTCTCGTACGATGCTTTTGAAAATTGTGCTGACTACATTAGTAAAGATTACTGGTCGTCAGCCCCTGATCTCTGATTGTGTGAGAATAAACGGTTGCGCAAATGGCAACGTCAACAATTTCGCCGAAGGCTTCAGGATGGCCAGATGGATATGTATCTGATCCTGCTGACTTTGTGTTACCTATGTGGGATATCGCCCGCTCAACTTCGTGGAGCGTAATGACCTGATCCACCGTGGCCATGCTCACAGTATTAGGCCGAGGCTCACGGGTTCCAGTGTCTCAGTGATAAACAATTTGAAACTGTGCCATAAACACGTCCGCTATGCCCTTGTCAGTCGGCATAATCTCTCCATTATAGAAAACTGTGATCCCAATTTTCCTTCTAACGGAGGACCTGGACTGAGTATAAGCATGAAACATCTTGGGGTTGTGTTTAGTGTCGCATGCTAGGTTGAGCTCGTAAACCAGACAAGCATTCCTTACTACGTTGAGTGCTTCGTTTAGAACGTTTCTTAATCCACGAAGCTTTTAAACCTCTTTTGTTGAATATATTCCTTTCAAGCCATATACTTACGTTGGAAAACCCTTTTGACTCCGCGACGAACCCAGGGCTCCCGACCCCTTCCTCCGACCTGTTCCTGAGTTACCCCCCTGTAAAAGCCCGGAGTTTGCCAACGTAGTTCGATCCACAAACTATCGACGTCCTCTATTGAAACGTTTAGGTTCCACGTCATTCTGTCAGCTTCCGATATCAGTTTTTGTTGTCATTTAAGTGAAAAAGTTACACTTTGTTTGCCTGCTTTCTCGACAGCAAACATCAGAACGGAAAATACATAGTCACGGGTGGAGTTATCGTGACCACTTCAACATACTGTGTTATTGTGAGATTTTTTACTGGGCCGAACAAACTGTGATCAAACGCTATACTATTAGTAGATCCCAACAGCCAGATCACCTCAGGTACATTGAAACCTCCCAAAACGAGCAAGCTATGGGCTGATTTACAGGCCGACTGGAATGATTCCAGTAATGCTGCGTCTTCCTCTGGTGTTGCAATTTGTAGGATGGAACTCACTAGACAAGTAACGGGTTAGTCGTGCCCTAACTCGAAAGAAATCAAAAACAGACAGGCATTTCTTCAGACCACATGAAATCCTGTTCTGCAGCATATCATGAGAATAAAAATGTCGAACCCAACAAGCGCTAAGCCATTAGACACGTCACACACCTCCTTCGTACTTTTTACAGCGGCCAGAAATCCGGAAGGTTTTCAGGGAACCATGCCACATCACTTTATCACACCTCGAAGCTGTTTTCGGCCTATGACTCATCTCAAGAACTTAAATAACGCCATCACCCTCCATACGCCTCTTAGGCACACTTGAAACTGTTAGAAATTGCGAAATTCACGATTTTCAAACACTGCATCGTCGTATGTATATATATACCATGACGCAGACCTTATTTATATAGATGCATACATCATTCTGGCTTCTACGCATTGCCACAACCATTGTCACACGCAACCGACCACAACAAGAGCGGCCATAACGGTTTTCGAAGATGACGTGCAATAAGGTCATTTTCAATTATCTGTCATTTAAAAGGAACAGTTGTGAGCCAACACCGCAGACTAAGATGATTTTAGTTTCTGCACCAGGTACCAAGGTGAGAGAGCAGAATATGCAGTGGAATAAATTTCTATCCACGGTGACTGAAACAATGACGGCCTACCACTAGCATTTTTGGCAGCAAGCTCTGCTACGCCATTCAAGTTTAATCCGTGCGTGTTTGCCGGTTCCCACTGCGCGTTGCATGAATAGCGCGCCCAATAATCTTTAAGTGGGACCCTTTCATTGGCGACTTTTAACATTATTGATTCTGTCTCACTACACGCCTGCTTTCTGTTGCTTGTTCAATGTTTCATTGTCAACCGAATTTCCCGTCGCTTGCTCGCAAATTTTTCATGCTCCATTTTTTGGTCTCCATTCACTGTCACCTAGTTTTACCGGTTTATTTGCGCTATACGCCGTTAACCATCATTCGGTCTTCAGGCTTAACCGTTGTGAAGAATAAGCACGGCTCTTGACGCGGTAGCTTTTCAGTCTTCTACAGGCTGGCGCTCTGATCACAGGTAATACGTAGTTGATTCTTGTTCTTCTCCTGAAGAATGATATATTATCCTGTTATTCAGCATCGTCTCTCTTTAACCTTAGCCAGCGGGGTTTAACACACTTGAAGATTCTGCGCACTTTTCGCTTCGCGCGTTTTGAGTACCATCGAGCAGGCTTCGGCACACGCCGGGTTCTCTTCCCTGTTTTTGGTTTTCGCCGTTGTTCCTAGAGTAGGCAAGAGCTAACACCCCATCGCACTTCCAAACATAGCTGAGGACCCATGGTTCTTTTTAAAACCCTACCGCTTTCTCTCGGCTCGATGCTTGTCGGAGCAACACTCCGAATGCTCCTCAGAAAAGGCGTTCTAACTGTTTAGTGGTCGAGGGTTCAGCACATGCCCCCTCGTCCACTTCGGACAACTTTTATAAGGAAAATGAAGAAGGGAAAAACAACTGTCAGTAGAAGAATGTTGTAATCAGCAGCGGACGATTCAAAGAAAGGTCCTCATCAGCATTAACAATTTTTCAGACTTTTAGGGAGGTGGAACCAAGCATTCAGCAGACTTCAAACACACAGACAGATAACGAACATGCCGGCAGCAGCAGCAGAAAAGCTGGAGTTTGGCCGGCCATTCAGTTGCTTGGTCGAAAGCTTTTTGTCCTCGAAAGCTACAGTTCAAACCACAAAAGTTGCCTGTGGGCGATTTCATTTGACATGTGTGTTCAGTCTCCGTTTAAGTAATTAAGCGCCGGCGGCCTGCGCCGGCTTTTCACGTAGCGTCTCCCACATGCGACGAACACGCACAGGACAGTATGCTGTCCACGCATAAGGCGTGGGTCCTGCTGGTCTAACTTCAACGAATTGTCAATAGGGTTCGCGGAGATGATAGTGAACATGTGTTTATTTGGCTGAATTCAGCGTGATGAAATCCCTACGACGCTATTAAGTTTCTGAGGCCTTGTCGGCATTCCGAGCTGATTAAGCCTTGCCTACTCAGTCCGTCGGAGTAGGTTTTTTGAAACAATCCATGTATGCATTTCTAGGTGCTACACTGAACTCGTCCTCATCTGTCAGTGTCCCGCATCTAGGATGCAGCGCAGGCCCGAATGCCAACTTTTGGATGGAGTTGAACATAGGTAGGGGGCACCTATAAAAGCCTGCGCAGTGAACGTGTCTAATATGCAGCTGTTTTGCCTCCGTTCGGATAAAATCATCATTAAACCTCACAGTCAATAAAAACGATAGCGAGCACATGTAGCTCAAATGAAATACTGACCATATTCTGACGTTCGCAAGCAGTAGAGTCAACAAACGGGCCCTTGGTCACTTAAATCGCGGCCATTCATAGCGCGGTTACAGTCATCTCAGGAGGGCATGGCACACAGACAACCTTGACGCGTGTACAGAGTCGTCCATACAGGTTCATCCTATTGTAATGTGGACGAGATATCGCACTATGCTGCTCAGACTACCAATCAGTAGTTAAGCAGGTGCATATAGTTGGAATATCGAAGAAACGTGGGAAAGATACAAACAGGAGCCTCATGGTGCACGTTATCATGGGGTGGTTTTATCCCAATACACTAACCTGACGCCTAATACCCACTCTCGGCAAGCTGAAAGATGCATTTTCAGTTGCTTTGAAAAATCACAGAGAACGCGTCGAAAACTCTGACTCTGAGTTATGTTCGGGTTAAGTGTTTTGCCATTAATTATGTCAGATGATGTTCGTCGGCCTACGTATGTGCACCTGGCACCAATAGTCCTGTTTCTAGCCACATGAGAACATGCTGCTTGGTCGATGATCTAGCTGTCGGATCGTCATCCCCAAGTAGATCATATTGCAGCCATACAAATGAGGGTACAAACAATTCGGTGACAGACGTGTGCTGTTTGTCTGTGGTCGAAAAGACTGGTAAGGTTCTGGATCGCTGCGTTACATATAATTTCACGATGTTATATCACGTGGATCATTGTTCGCCAGCCGCCAGTTATAAAAGTCTGCTCTGATACACCGTCTTTTATGTACAGCAGTTACCTGTATACTTTGAGTGATGACACTGTCAAACTGTAAATTGTTGGGTAACCCGTTGGCCCGCAGGATTCCTGTGAGTGTACTTGATCCTGGTGCCATTTACTTTCCCGCGTAGCCTCAACCCTTTGTGGGGGAGTTCGAATTAAGCTACGTTTATAGTGCACTAAATAGATGCCTTCAAAGTGCGTGCGCTGTTCTGTCCAATTAAGATGTTCGTACATAATTCATCTTATCATGCCGTCGGATGTTCGAATAGCTAGAATGTTCAGGAGCGGTAGACGGATTACCCCGCTCTGTCGAGTCAGCCAGGGGTTTTGATTTGCCGAATTCGACCCCAAGAGAATATCCCCCAAGTTACTTCGATTCTCACGAATAACATGACTGTCATCTACATAGCGTCTATAGATTATTGGCTTTCGCAGGCTTTCACATGTTGTAGATCTTACATTTGACGTGAGGAAATCTGCTAGGAATAGGCCCTGCGGACTGCTCATTGCAACCCCGTCCATTTGCCGGAAAGTAAACGATCAAAAGTTGGACTTTGCGTCGCATGTGAGCCATTGCAATGGTAGTTTTGGTCCGCAGGCAGCAGTAGGAAAAGAAGCATTGCTGAGCAGAATGAAATTGCGATGCTTATCAACTGTTTTATGCGGTGGAATGTTAGTAAATGAGGACGTAATACCAAACGAACACATTATTTTTTCTTGAGGTCTTAAATCACTTACATAATTCCGATCTCTAAGCTGTCTTTCCGGCTGTAGTTTTCGAAAGTTTTTCCTATCGGTTCGAACAAATCATCTTGCCAACTGGCTAACTTGTGCTGTGGTGTGTTGCGCATTGATAATGTGTGCCCAAATAGGATGTTGAGCTGGCAGGTTCTGGTCAGTCCATACGTATGTGGCGTGCGTGTGCTCATCAGTTTCAACAACTCGTCTTGGCCTGCGGAAATCACGTCATTCATCCTCAGCTCTTCTAACCTGCGGGAGTGTTGTTCGGCAAAAACTTCCGTGTCGCCCAGGCTCCCAAACATTTCCTTCACATGTCCCATTTCATTCAGTATCACAAGCCCTGAGCCTTTGTCCAAACCTGTCGCCACTAACTTCTCATTTTGTCTCGTGCCCCTCCAGGTTTGAAGCGTTTCGGTTGTAATAGACTGTGACGCTTTTGTTTGTAGTTCCCGTGATGGTAAGTGACACCAACTAGTTTTGCCTTCACAAAAATTTTAATGTTTCTCAGACGTTAGCAAATTTTGCTGAAGATCATCGCAGAGGTTTTTCAACTGGGCATATAGTTCGAGTTTTTCAATATATGGGAATGTGGGAGAAGACTTCTATATGATACCGCTCCTGAAAACAGATTGGTAACATATCTGTCTAACTCATCAGTTAAGGATTTTGCATTCGGAACTGTATCCTTCAGTGATTTTGCCAATTTTGCCTTCGTGCGTTGTAGGGCAGTATTGCGAAATTCATAAACTCGATCCGACGAAAAATCGGCGGACAATTCACGAAATGCCACAACGTTTGGATAACTTCCTTCAGAGATTTCCACTTCTGTCGACACAGTTCAATGTGGGATTTAACTATTCGCACAACACCGGAACTTTAAGACTACAGCCTGCACGATCTGAATATCCACGTAAACCCCTACAGAAGCAGGCATTTGGAAAGACATGATACGCAATGCTGGATACACAGACTTTGGTCTCCAAATTGCACCCGAGAGTTGGAAGACTATATAGCCTATTGGTACCTTCTTTTGAGAAACTGTTCCGGCGAATCTTGAAGCCATACGTTCCTTTAGAGAAATTTGAATGAGTTAGAAAACGCAAACACTCCGATTACCTCCGGAATAATATTCCCTACATACTGGTTACGCAGAAGCACGAACCACAGACCGAAAAGCCAGGTGCACATACGTAGGCCGACGAACATCATCTGACATAATTAATGGCAAAACACTTAACCCGAACATAACTCAGAGTCAGAGTTTTCGACGCGTTCTCTGTGATTTTTCAAAGCAACTGAAAATGCATCTTTCAGCTTGCCGAGAGTGGGTATTAGGCGTCAAGCTCTCCTTGTTAGTCTGGAAATCAGTTGTGTTGACGCTGCGACTGTATTGGTAGTCGGCGTCCCCACCGTTCCGGTTTTCATTTCTGTGCCTGCCTGTCTAATCCGTTGGGCCATGGCTTCCGCCCCATAGAACCTTACATTATGTACAAAAGGAGACGCATACCGTGTGTGATCAGAATGCACGAAATATCACTCCCGAGAACATCACAAAATTCACGTCTTCTCGGTGCAGTTTCCAAGTTCATGAAATGAGCGAATCGAAATATTATTCAAATCTCCTTGCTGCCGGTGACTACTCACACATCCACTTCATTGTTGCTATTCGTATCAGAAGTTACATATGGTCACCCGCAACTCCTAGCGAATGACGTGGTAGTTCATTGCGCTTCTAATTATTTTATTCCGTAGTGCAGGTGTCTCAAATTTCCGAAACCCCCTGTCCATTTTATGTTGCTTATCCCTTCTGCCAATGACTCGTATCGGACCTGGCAGTGCTGAGATCTGACAGACATTCACCGAGGCAGAAGGAACTTGCGGTCGCTACCGATGCAAATTACCCGTACAAAACGTCATGCAGCGCTGTTGGTGCAGGAATTATTACCACTCCCAATTCAACAGACTCAGCGAAGGCCAGTATTAACAGTTAGCTTCTCCACCTGCACTTTCACGTCCACGGGCTTCTGAATTGACGACTTCGGAAGCGCCACTTTGCCCATGGCTATTCACGCGCTTATCACGAAGTGCGGGCGCACGCTAATTCTCAACTTTGAATGCAGGGCTCTTCTCAACTTTGTATTTCCTTCTTTTTACTTCATGGGAAATAGAATCGAAGTGTTCCGCCTTACCGTATCTGAAACTATGCTGGAACAGGAGTACTTGAGCGAGCACACTGCGCTTACCCTCCATATGTTTCAGTAGCTAATGAGACAGTAGCCCTCTAGAACGCACACACTGAGGAAGCCGCAATAAGTTCAAAGAAAGAAGGCTTCCAGAGAAAGCAGAGCTATTTCATGGCGTCCTCTCGCCCTAGCCTCTTCTCTACCAAAGGTGGCCAAGCCAGTCCTGATGTCTTTCTTGTCCCCGTATGTCACACGTCTCGCACTTCCTAGCAGGCTTCACACTAGGTCTACCTGAAATCACACGGCTCTTGGTAACCTTACCTGACACGATCAACTGAGGAACTGCACTTAGAAAGACGTCGGCTTTAAAACTCACCAAAATCGGCCTAGAAAGTTCAGCTGTCGATCGCTCTTCACAGCAGAGGATGGGTGACCAGTAGACTAAAAATCCGGCATCATGATCAACCGCAAGTAACAGTCGAAGACTAAAATTCTGGCTCCGTCTTACGCAATAACCATCCTGGTTCGTGTAACTCTAGTATGTGGTATATCTTCTATCAAATAACGCGGTGTCATTGACGTCCCATGAAAGGTTATGCCAGGATATCACATGTTCCATTGTTCGTCTTAGCTCACCTAGTCAGTTTTACGTTCTCATGTTTAGCGCGTGATTTTGCTTTCCATTCTTGGTTTCACCGATAATCCCACGCGAGAAAACATTCCACTCCATCCGGACACTCAGAATCCCGCAATGGTTGAGCAAATCGCGAGAAACCCAAAACCCTTTGAAGTTTGAGCAAAGAGTGAAGTCCAGTCGAGAGGTCTGTCCGTTCCCTGCGAAAGTATGTGCATTCCCACCTTCACACTATCATTGAAAAGTTTTCTGCAGACCTTCCCGGGACAATCTACATGGAGTAATGATCGAATTCTCCGCCAGTACATCCCCTCCATCCTCCAAGCACCCCGTGAGCATTGGGCCAATGATCGCTTTGTGGAGTCCCAATTGATGTAACAACTCAACTGTTTTATCGAATTTAGAAGGTTCCAATTACTCTCGTCCCAGAAGTAGGCATCTCAAAGTTTTATTCCTAAAGTGCAATTTTTCTCTCATTACTGTCTGCTTTGTCGCTCTATTCACATGACTGAATCATCGTATAATTTACAGTTGTGATGTTTAGGTGTGTATACGGCTTCAGAATGTGTACGGTGATCATGCTCTCCTAAGCGTGTGTCCCACAAATGCGTCAAGAAATATACCATAATTATTAGACACCAGGGATGCTGCTTCGTAGGCGACAATTCAACGACTGACCCACCAAACAGAGACAAAGTATTGAGATCACTGAGGCAGTTCGGCATCCGTCTCCTGTGTTACCCGCACTATGGCCCTCTAAACTGTTTCCCATAAAATTCTTCCTTCCTGGAACTTGAGAGTGATGGAGCCCGTAGGGTGAACCTCCGATGAATCGAAATGCACTTCCTTGGCCGACCCCATGATGTGTTTCTGTCGTTGGCCTCACAACGTCGCACACGCTGCCTTCTAAGCCACGCACTCAACAGGCTGAGGGGTCGAATTTTCCTCAGATTAAACTTCCCGGACGTCCTCACGAAGGCAGAAATTACCGGGGGAGATGGAGACGCAACTTGCGACGCGAGAATGCTAATCAAGCGATCGTGGATTCGCCGACATACGCACAGGTGTTGATGTTGCGCCTGTAACCGCAAGCAGGTTTTGTCAGATCGTCTGAGCGAAACGAACCGAGTCCAAACACAACGCCATCTCTAGTCGCTTCTCTAATTCTAGGTCAGTTCTTTCAGGCTCTTTCTTGCGTTCCGCGTCCTCTTTCGTCGCGAAAGTAAACGAGGACAGTATTTAATTGCCCATATACGAACTGTTTGAGTTTGTTCAATAAGTTACTGGAAATCAAGTGGCCAGCTCATTACAATCAACCGCACATCTTTGCCAATACGAGAACCTGGCTCACAGGTGACATCAATGGCAGCGAACTGGGTGCTTATGAATATTCAGTTTCTCAAGCTGACTCTATCCGATAAAAATTTGGGAGCTCTTCAATCCCTCTTAAGTAGGACCTACCAACAAACACGGTTATGCGGGGATTTCACTAGTGTGGAAACTGCGACGCTCTGATGCTTCCACCAACATTGTTTGGTGAAGTGTGACTTCTAGTAGGGGCAATTCATCCCTCTCCCTCATCTAACGCTTTTGGTGATAACGCTCTCCCCCCAAGCCCAGAGGATTTCCCGGAGCAACAGCGTTTTCTCATCCCCATAAATGGGTAACTGCAGCGCACCCAAGAAAATTTGAGCATAGGTGTCACTGGAGGTCTGTGAAAGCGAATTCGCAGATCATTGATGGTGATGTAACAGAGTATGATCACAATATGTCAGTGTCCCGACGCACTAATGCTCTAGTCGAAATTCCCCTCTGCAAGATTCGACCACCACTAAATAGGGCTACCTTTTAGACAGAGGGGTCACCACGCCGTCACCTAGAGACGGTGACGACACTCTGCTCGTCTTCTTTCTTATCCGGTACTGTTTGCAACAGTTGGAGAGAAATCCGTAGTGCAAGATTCGAGTCGAACCGATTTTAGTGGTCTGAGAAGCCGTGTAGGACCAGTCCTTCAATATGGTTCTGTGGATCATTACTTCCATGCGTCTTGAAGACGGACCACTCATTTGCACTGCCGAGGTTGTACACTTTTCATCGCTTACCTCTTCCACCCAGGGTACACCGCCTCCTTGATGACCACGCCCAGTTTTTTTCCGAGCTCAAACTAACGAGAAACCCACAGAAACCAGGTCCTTCCCCCGCTTTTCGAAGTAGGTGCACCTAGGAAACTCGCTAACGTGCTGAACTCTTACAAGAAGGGATCCTCCAAAACCCCAAGCGAATAAACCTTCTTATTCAGGCTTATGTGTCGACGGCGAGGGAGTGAGTCTACAGCCTTTCCTTTGCTACTCCCTGATGGAAAGACTACTCCGGACTTCTGGTTGTGGCCGAGTTATTTATGGAGTACTATCCGGCCATCTTCAACGCTGCACTGCCATACCGTTAGTCTACTCTACAAATGAGGAGCTTCTCGTAGCCAATTCTCACCGCTTTACTATACGTTGAAGACCCTTTATACAACATTACTTCATATGTTGCAATGGGTCCTGACAGGATCCACCTCAGGATTGTCAAAGGATTAGCTGCAGTGTCAATTTATAGGCTGTCTAAACACTGTCTGGACTGACGTTCTTCCAACTGCGTGGAAAGTGCGACAGTCACTTCCCTTTTGAATGCGAGTGACGGGTGTTCTCTTACCAGGCGCTGGCCAATTTACCTCACTAACATTCCCCGAAGGCTGACGGAGAGCCCACTATAACGCGCCATCTTCGAACACTACTCACCGAAAAATCTTTTTCTTCCACCCTGCATGGCTTTCTTCTACACGGTCAGGCAGTAAAATGTGCCTACATTGATGGATGATCTGTCGGGGTTAAGAACAAAGACCCAACCTCAGGTGCTAACTTTTTCTATTTCACTGAGGCTTTTCTTTGTGTCCCACACGCCCTATCAGGCACAAACTGGAAGCCCATGGTATTTTAAGAGAGGTTACTCACTACATCACCTCTCTTCTTGGTAATGAAAACTCCAGAGCCAAAATGGGATCAGTCCTCTTGTCCCCTCCCCGGCTGCTGTGGGTGTCTTATGAGAGTCAGTGCCAAACCCTCTCCTGATTCTTGTCTACATCAGCGAATTTTTGAACAATATATCCAGCAAGGCCGTTTTATACACAGATGATCCTAAAATCAATACCGAGCCAAATTTTATTGTAGAGTGGTCCTGATGCGACTAGGCGCTGACCGTACGATTGCAGCCCCTCTCCAAATGATATTAAGTGTATACAAATATCACTCGGCAGGGACTCTGGCAATGAATTTGAGTAATGGTGCGACCAGCACAGTGCATACCACAAAAATTGACCTGAAGTTAAATCTAGACGTACCTGATTCATCTAAAATGCCATCCGATTATAATCATGATATGGTGACGGAAGAGGTTTCGCCACTTATAAGGTGATTGAGCGCACTTCCTTCCACACATTCAAAAAAGCGTTTCTATCCCTCCACGGATTTTGTATGAGACCGCTACTCGAGTATGCTGATCAGGTCATGTGACCGGCATCAAAAAAGAAACGCTCGCTGTTCAGAGTGTCCAGCGCGCGGTTGTCAAGCTAGTCTTGGGCATAGGAAATGTCGCGTAGGAGCCTCGACTAGAAAATATCGACCTACATTCACTTGGATTTGGAACACTGCGGTGATTCAATTTGCACGCAATTCTTCCCTCAGGCTAATTTTCTGGAACTACTTCAATTTGAAGCAACTGATGACGGCCGACGAGAAATTGCCAGTAAGCTTCAGAGGCTCTATCCCCGGAAAGTCATTAGGGAACAGTTCTGCTTTCGAAAGGTCATTATTTATTGGAACAGTCTTCCTCTCGAGGTTGTCGGCTGTTACAGAATACCACTACAGTCTTAATAGTTCGAAAAATCGGTTATAATACTCCACTCTCGGCGTTTCCTGCAACTTGTGAAAACGGTACTACACACTGGTTCCAATGTCTAATTTTCAGGTCAACGGGCGCTCGCTTGGTACTAAGCAAGACAAACAGACTGGATTTGGGCACTTTGGGACCTTACCTCAAGCTCTTGTATGATTCACTGACCTGCGTTAAGATAGAATTCAGGTAACTTTCACAAGCGTAGTCTGTCGTGAAACAGGACTGATCGGCACACTCCGATTGAATGATCCCCACCGCATAAACGGAGTAGCAGAAACGGAGTAGCAGAAACCGCCCGATGGCTGGCCATAGGAGATCCATTCGTCAGAGTCTAGTTCAAATGAGAAGATGTGTAGCCTGTCGTCATTGGGTTGGCTGGTTCACGTGCTCATACCAGCCAATTTGAATAACTAAGTCATGGCAAGAGGCGGATGTGGGTTCATGCTTCACATCGCGGTTCATGGCGAAGAACCGGGAGAATGCTGTTGCATTTCGGTAACAACTGAGGGGACGCTAATCTGCCTAGATGAATGAAAGCACGTAATTTTTTACTAGGGCAATTTGGTGAACGGTAGCAAACGGCGATCTGTCCAGATCGCCTCCTTAATGGTAGAACCTTAGCTCATACCACTTAGGACGCCCTATCCAAAATTTCTTCGTGTATCCTGCTAGTCTTAAGCCGTCGACTGCTACACAGGGCATTTCCCCTGCCGTAGTATATCTTACTATCTGCATCCGTGAAAACCCTATTCAATTGTGAAGACAGCATCGTGCATCCACTTTTCGGTTACCCCAGTCACCACAAACTTCTCATTGGTAAATGGTGGGCCAAGTAGACTAGAGTGTTGGTGGTAGGAACTGGAGAGAATAAGCAAGATATGCATGCGCAACAACGCCGGGCATATGTTTGCATATCCATATGCTCGCATATGAAATAAAATGCAAAGTGCACCAAAAGCTCCCCTTCGTGTATTTTCATAGATATATAAATGTTCTAACGTAAAAACGTATTATACCGACGCGAACCATGTTTAAATGTATATACATATATGAGCAGGCAATAACTGAAGATACCCCAGTTCAAAAGTAGGGGAAACGAGTAAATCACCGGTAGATTTCGGGACATCAGTGTGTCGGGATGCGCAAGCAAGGAGCCATCGAGAGTCCTCTTGAACCAGCTGAATGTGGAGGTGCTGCAGCCTAATGTTCCTGAAGAGCAGCGTGGAGTCCGGGCGGGCCGTAATGTGATCGATCTGGTGTTTGGTGCTGAACAGCTTCGGAATTGCCGGGAACGAAGACAGCCCCAATTTGTCCTTCTTGGGGACCTCACCAAGTCCCCTGGTACCCTGAGCTGTGAGGCATCATGGATGGTGCTCGGCAGGTTTGGGTGTTCAGGTAAGTATGGCGATTTGGTTGGAACGCTGGATATGGGTATGAAGGCGAAAGTACAAACGCGTGGATCGACCTCTGATGACTTCGACATTGTGACTGGCGTGAAACAGGATTGTGTCATCGTCCCAGCCCTATTTTATTTATATTTGACAGCCATGTTTTCATTTGCTTTTCGGGATTCGGCGAAGGACGCCGTTGAGTTTGAGTGCCGGAGGAATGGGTGCCTGCCGAATATTTGACGTTCCGCCGCCCCAACCCCGCCACATACCTCAACAATGTCTATGCCTCTGTTCGCAGATGACAGCACGTTGTCTACACACAGTGCAAACGAACTACAGCGACTAGCTACGATTTCCGAAACCGCGGTGTCCAGGTTTGGATTGGATGTCAACACAGGTAAGACGTTTCCCTTCTTTTAGCTCTCCCCGGGTGGAGTTTTGTTTCTGAATTGCCACCCCAAATTCGCGCCAATGGGGACGTTGTCGATAGCTGCGCGAAATTTTGCTACCCGGATGACAATTTGTCGACAGATCTGTCCATGAACCACCAGTTATCAGCCCGTGTGACAAAGGCTAGTTTTACCTCCAGACGTCTAAAAAGACGTGTTTAAAATAACTACAGCTTAAAGATGGCCACAAAGCTTTGTGTCTATCAAACAATGGTGCACTCCACGCTGATGTGCAGCAATGGAGCCTGGACATTATATCAGCGGAACTTGCACTATCCGGGCCGTTTTTACTTGCAGTGTCTAAGACACATCTTAGATATTAGGTGGTCGGTTATGATTCTAGATACTGAGTTACTACATTGAACAGACATGAACGGGATGGAAATCATTTTGAAGCCAAATCAACTCCAATTGCTGGGTCACGTCTGCCAAACGGAGGATGACGGTAATCAGAAGCAGCCGCTGTAGTGGACGCGTGAAATTAGGTAAGCGACATCTTGGTGGTCGAAAGCGGAGATACCAGGATGATGCTCAGGTAAGTTTCTACATCTTCACATTGATTTCAGATGTTGGATGGGCTTGGCGTTGACCCGGACGGCTTAGAAGAATACGATGCGGACAGGCATCCACAATTTCGACAAGCACTTGCTGCACCGCAAAGAGCGAGGGTGCGCGGCACGCAGGGGATCAACCAGTATTGTAAGTTGTGTCGACACGACTGTATGGCGTTGCGATGTGTGCTGCTGTGAGTGGGCTGGACATTTGGGATTAGGAGACCACCAAGCTACTCACAACACACTCTCGGCTAAGAAACGAAGCGTGCGCCAGGCTCAGGTGTGTTGTTTCGGCACATCCGTCCTATTTCAGTTAATGATAGCATTTCTCTACAGAATCGTCTTATGGCAGCTAATCCACTTATCGCTTAAGAAACTTCGGTGTCTGGGGTCTTTTACTCATGTTCCCACTAGCTTCGTCGGTGTATTATATGGTGAATGTTTTTTTTCGGACCCCAATTTGAATTTTGTTTTCTTTGCCTTCCGCTTTCTCTAGAGCATAGTTACATGCACTCGTATACTGGAATGCTTGTGGTCTATTACACATACATTTCTCTTGAGTTCATATCTTGTACTTGTACTCTCTCTGTTTATTCCCCGAGAGATAAGGGTTTCCTTTCGTGCTGCCCAATAAACTGCCTAACCAGCACTGGCCAGCTGGATACAAAGACCTCACTCAAACATCTATCGGCCTTATTCCTCCGGGCTTACACTGAATATGCGACGGTCAGGTGAAATCTCCGTGGATTTCATTAATCGGCTGTGAATAGATAAACAATCAGTGCCCGAGAATAAGGCTGAAAATGATGTAAAAGGCACACAAAGGGGACGTGGGGCCAATTATTCGGTTTTGAGAAGGGCAGCTGGGATTTCACTTTTGATCACGGGAAACGTATGGTTGTGCACCTCACGTGCGTTAATCAGTGGAACCGCAGTCCACTTAGGTAAAGTAGGCCGTGGATTTTGAATCTGGTACGCGCCGACTGTCATTGTCGGCCGCAAACAAAGTAGTAAAATTAGTTCGCGTCTTCTCTGTCCAAGTGTACGTACTCTTCTTTTGGTTTTTAAATGCCGCAACACTTCCGCTTCACAGTTTAGAAATTCTTCGTCACCTTTGCAATCAGGACATCCGCGAGTACGTGGGTTCAAGGTCGTTCCGAGAGTAAACTTCCTTTCTGTGCGAACCCCGGTTTTCTGAATATTTTTCGACATGTCAAGGTCAGCCGCATGCGTTCACATTAGTAGTTGCTCTATCCGAATGGCCTTTATCTGAGACAACATGAAGAACGATCACGTCGGAAGTGATGGGGAACTCGTACTTGGAATGTTCGAGGTGCATGCTAAGTATCACCCATGAGTCCTTTGACTGTCTTGTTGATTGAAGTGTTCTTCCGCATCGCGATAGATAGCTGGCATCCTAAAAATCAGGTGGTGACTGGCTGAAAAATACACCTCCTGTTAATCGGCAGGCAGCTGTAGTTTAGTTATCTCCGCACACTGTTCTGTATTAGGGTCGCGTGAAGTCAATTTCGTTGAAAACAACGTAGTAGATGAACAGAATTAACTTTCGGAGGTTTCCAGCAACAGGGTGGGACATAACATTCTTTTCTATACCGTTTCATATGCACCAAAGATGGAAACTGGTTCATGATAGTCATTTTCTATCATTTCCCGCAGCGACGTTTCTTCGAAGGGTATCTACCTGAAATTAAACAAAAAGTAGAAATAGTAACATCCCATAGGCAAGGGAACTGGAAACGCTGTCATACATGTTTCACTGTCAAACATTCTGGTGTTCTCGTTCGAACACATTAAAAACATCGTATGGTTGTATCTATTTTGACGGTAACTTGGAAACGCCACAAAATTAAACGTTATCAGTTTGGCAGCCAAGGAATTCCACCTCGATGTAATTCGACTTCCTCACTAACATTGCTTAATTACAACTGATGAACTGAAGGTGTTCTGCCTGAAATTTTGACTCTGAAATGTCAAAAAATTCAGAAAACCAAGAACGACTTTTTCATTCGGAACGACCGTGAAGCCGAATACTTGCGAGAGTGACAACAGCCGAAACTACACGCTCAGGTGGAAAGGATGCATGAAGCTAAGCTGCGGATCTTGCATTATAGTCGGGACTTTTATATTTGGATCTAGATTCTCAGTCATGCAGCTCAATCAGACAGTGAGTCTTCGGGCAGTCAACCTTCTGAATGTTTTGTGGATTCGTTATGATTCCGATCGTGGACGTCTAATGATTTTTTGAGCAACGCCTAGTCTTCTCACAACGTCCATCATCATGTGGGATCCAAGATGGTCACGTCTGTAAACAATGAGTGTCTGTAAATTCTAAGCCTGTCGCGCAACCGATTCGGATCCAAGAGTGAAGACGGTCGTGTTGACGAGTTTCTTATTAACAAGGTGCTAAGTTTTAAAAACAACATGATAAACCAAACAATGGAAGACAACAACAAACCTCGATATTGAATCCATCAAATATACAAGTTCCGAGATGAACGGTTCGCGTAAATATGATCAAATGCGACAATCACGTAATGGCGGAGAGGTCAAGCGAAAATGAAACCAGGGTACGTATAAATAAAGGTCCGGCAAAGGAATTAAGGAAGAAAAACTACACGCAAACAAGTTTCTACAAACAAACTGTATCCAGATCTAACTATAAATGAAGATCAACATTCACACGAGAAATGGGTTGTCACGCGCGTGACTTGAGTGGTAGTGACAGACTGCAAGAAAGGCTGGTAATCAATACGAAGAATTTCAACGTAAGAAGACGAACTAATGAGAAAGGAATAAATGGGGCAGGAAACGTGGTCAGCGAAGTTCTGTTAACACATAACAATCATCACACTTCCATGTAAGCAGCTACTTCAACAATGATGCGATCAGTTGGATGAGTAACTGGGTCCGGATTTGAATTTTCTGATCATCCGACGTGGCTTCCCCTCTGGCATGCAGAACACTTGCCTCGTCTGTGTATGTTGTTTCTCTCGCTGGTTCAAATCCAGCTGAGGTCCAGGACTTCCGCAGTTTGTTCTCCCCTGAATTATCAGATTCACTGAGCTGCTTATCAGCAACAAGAAATTTTAGGAGAATGTAACAACAAACACCCGCGCTGCTTACGCCAAGCTTAGAGATCCAAGTGAACATTAAGAAATACAGGTCACATAACGGCGAAGCGATAGAGCGTAGGCGAGCTCAAGAAACACATGAAACAAGGTCCAGAAGTGGGGCACGGATACGAACCATCTGCGCGAGAACAAGCTACAACAAGCTAGCGATATCAAGCTTCATTTACACATTGACATTAGCCTTAGTTTTAAGGATGATTTGCCGCATGCGTAATTCCAGTGGTCTTGTCAGTCTTTGAAAAATAGGTTTGTAATCACTGCCAGGAAGATATCAAATATGAGGACAGAGACAACCCACGAGAAGGGGCTAAATGAGAACAAGCAGCGTGGTCACCGACTTTCTGACAGACACATACCAATCGTCAAATAGTCAACACAGGCAGCTCCTCTAACTCCAATTACCAACCAAATAGGAGAGAATATGCAGTGGAATATTATTTTTCATCCACGATAACTGAAGATGTCACTTTCTGCGGACACGATTAGTGACGGCATTTTTAGCTGAGGCGAGTGTGTTTGTTTCTTTGCCCCTTCCTTTTTGTTACGCCACAGTTCAACTCGCTTTAAGGAACTTGTAGTAAATGTCGGTGCTACAAAGCTTCCTGCACCTGTGAACACCACAGCACCCACCGCGTTGCAACAACAAAAGAAGTCATTTTCACTTAACTTTCTCCTGGAAGAACGGTTGAAAGTGAAGTGTGCAATGTTTGTTTTAGGTGTTTCCAATCTTACATTTCTCTACATGGTTCCGATGAGGTGTACCTACGGTGTGGTTCTGGTAATGTTCATGTCCAGTGATCTTTGACAGTAAGTCCTGCTCCAGTCATTGCCTGTGTTTGCTTTGGTTGAGTGGACTGGTCCGACTGATGACAATGCAACACAGAGGTATTTTTATGCTTTTTGAAGCAATTAACCGTGTCTCGAAATAAATACCACTCCTTTGGTCACCCGCGTGGACGTGGTTACCGTACAGATCTTGGATACTTAAGGTGGTGGATGTGAAAATGTGTTGGCTAATACATCGCCACTGACTACTCGTTTATTCAGAAGTTATATTCACCATTAACACATCTCCAGTTATGCTTTTTCGGATTTCCAATACTTGTGTAATTAGAAACCCCGCCGACTGATTCGGCGATCCCCGATTGGTAAACGGGATCGGTGCCAATGCCGGCGTACCGTATCACACTTCCGCACTCAGCTGCAGGCCAGGAGTATAATAATAATAATAATAATAATAATAATAATAATAGTATATTTCTCAAGGCACCTGTGAGAAACGCGCTCGGATAAACGTGATCGGTACGCACATTTTAATGTGAACCCCATACAGTACATATAATTTTTAATTGTACAATACACCAATTATGGAAATAGAGTAACAAATCGGACAAAATAATAGAGGAAAACTCTAGTTTATGAAAAGACAGTTGGCTCACTTGCTTCTGAAACGATAGTTCTCAAAATTTTCAATATTCCTTAAAGAAAATGTCGATTTGTTACATCAATTCTTACTTCACATTGTTATCGTTGACCTTATGTTCAAGGTCATACCAGCAAAAAGATATTTCAGGATGGAGAAAATGAATAGTCGAAGAATATTGCCATCAGTTGATGCAGACGGCTTCGGAAAAATATGTAGAAACTTTTGAGAAGATAAAGGAAGATAGATGGGTCCCGATTTCTCCGTAGAAATGGACGATCTTCTGGACTGGACTCCGTTATTTCCTCAAATCGACGGAATTTCACGGACTTCGCGAATTGTCCAACCAATACGGGATTTTGATTCTCCGGACGTTATGGAATGTTGTCTTGCGTTAGAATTTATCGTGGAATCAAGAATGGAGAGCAAAATTACGTGATAAACAGAAAAACGTAACCCAAGTAGCAAAACGTTGCGGAGACCGCACGGGCCCCTCGCGGGCCACGGCGGGCCAAAGGCGGGCAGTGAGACTAGGGCCCCGCATGGGCCCGGGCGCGGACCATGGAAAAAAGTTTCGAGCGAAGCTTCCAACGCGGTCAGTAAAATTCGACATTTTTAAAAACGGATTCCCCTTCATTTTTGTTACGCGCTCCAGGCTTACCGACGCCGCCCATGCAGAAGATTGCAAAATATCCGTAAACATAATAATAATGGTATATTTCTCGACGCATTTGTGAGAAACACACTCAGAAGAGCGTGATCAGCGCAGTGATTTTTAGCATATACATAATTGAACACCAAATTTGATAATTTTACAACGAGTCAGCTAAGTGAGTAGAGCGACAAAACAGACAAAAACAGACATTATATGGAGGGAAAATTCAAGTCTAGGCAGGAAACTTCGAGCTTCATGGTTCTGAGAAGACAGTGCTTGGGGTCTGTATGATTCGATAAAATAATTGATTTGTTACATCAATTCGGACTCCACAAGGTGATCGCTGGCCTGATGCTCAAGGTCGTGCCAAAAAACCGGTGGTCGGAGGATGAAGAGGGTGTATTGGTAAGGAATTTGCCCATTATTCCATGTGGATATTCCCGAAAAAAGGTGCAGAAAATTTTTCATGATGTGGGCGAGGTGGGAACGCGTTTACTTTCGCGAGGAATGCATGGACCTCTCGACCGGATGTCAATCTTCGCTCAAATTCTTAAGAATTTCGAGGAGCTCGCGATATGCACAGCCAATGCGGAATTTTAAGAGTCCGGGCGGGGTGTGATGTTTCCTCGCACGGGATGTATCAGTGAAACCAAGAATGGAGAGAGGAATTATGCGATAAACGGGATAACGTGAAAATGACTATGTGAGCTATGACATAGAATGTTTATTGGATAATTTACACAAGTTCATCGGAAACAAAAAGTTCGTTATGCACGTGTTCAGGAAATTTTGCCATCGACATTGGAGTGACTGCACGACACTTTGATGCACAGTGGGGAAACCTGCAGAGGAATGCAGGGGAAATGTGTGGTGGACGAAAGTAAACAATATCAACACTAGTTTTACGGGTAGCTATGAAATTGCATATCTCCGTAAATAATGAAGATAGAGCAAACATGAAGCGTAACAATCTTACAGCATCCCTTCTGGACATTGCAATACTACTACAGACATTTGCTTGTTCACACTAGGTAACCTCAATATAACCTCGTGAACTGGTGTAATATTCGAACATGAACCACAATAACACAAATTTCGTGGATATATTTGAAATTCAACTACTCAGATAATATTCAAATTAGAACAAGAATTAGATGACCATCAGAAAGCAGTCTCCATGATTGACATATGAGGATGGACAACTGCGGCTAATTTCTCACGCACCTTTGTAGAAGAGCAAAACCATGCGATTTGCACACCTCTTACCCCAGCCAGCTAGAAAGATTAGCGATTAAAGATGTCTGACTTTACGGTGTCATTTAAACAATTGTCACCAATTTCACTGGAAAGATGAACGCATATTTCGAGGTGATGTTCACAGACATATACCTTTATTAGAATTATCTCATGGGATGCTCGTTTCGACGATTTTTATCATGGCCCACCGAAACCCGCAGGAAACCGTTCAATCTTGGTGGGCCATGTGCTACATGTGAAAATGGTCATGTGAAGTATGAAGAATAATGGAATCTGACATTTTCTGACTAAACCTCTATATATATTTGGTAATTTTGTGTCAGTTAATAAACTATATATATCTTACAAATAATTGTTATCGTATAACGCGAAAAGTGATCGATTCACAGATTTTCTTAGTATATAACTACCGCCGAATTCCGATGTCGATTTAGTACGTGAGGTCGTTATTTAGAATGGAAAGGATGTTTAGCTAAACGGGAAGATTATCACGTGGCCTGTTAAGATAGAAGGAGGCACATATTTATATGTAATCATATTAGGCGAACAGGTTAAACTATATACATTCTCTAAAATGTTTTAATTTGCACAGCTATTGTGTAGTGGTTGATAGCTATACACAGCTGATAATCATTAAGTATGGAGTAAGAGTGTACCAGGATGGTTTGGTTGCTACTAACGGGGATGTTTAAGATGTTACCATATGTTGGCTGTAGCAATGTTATGCAGCTGCAATTTTTCGACTGAGCTGTGTACGAGATCTATCCTGCTGGAGAACTAATAAGTTTCGAAAGTGAGGAATTCTTCAAATGACGAAGTTGATATCTTTGGTCGGTTCGAAGAGTGTGTGGCGTTACATCATGTGGTATAGGTTCACCCTCGGTTGTTATTAGATTAGATTAAATGTTTAGATGTTATTAGGTTTGTTTTCAAAGATATGGCCATCAGGCAGGCAGAGTTTGGAACTCAACCTAACGTTCTTTAATGTCAGGAAAGTTTCTAAGCTTCGTTTGGATTGATGTACATCCTTACTGGCTCCAATTGCATGTGGAAGTTTGTTCCAAATGTAGGTATATTTCACTGAGGAAAAAATTGAGCGGAGTATTTTTACGGGATTTAAGAGTTGTCAAAGTGAACTCTGTTCCTGATGTTGTATTTTGAGCTATGCTGAAGGCGAATCACGAGTTTGACAGTAACTTTATCACTGTAAACTAGATTATACATGAGCGCAATGTTCAGCTTGAGACATCGTAGCCGAGGAGGATCCAGTTCCATCGTCTGGCAGCGTTCTCTGTAGTTCAAAGAAGACGGATAACCCACTAAAACTCTCGTAAATGAACGTTGGAGACTTTCCAGAGCTAGCCCATCAGACTTGCGCAAGTGACTACATATGAACGTGCAGTACTCAACTTGAGGTCGTACGCACAGCTTATAAAGGTGCAGTCGAGCTGCAGGGAGGAAGAATGAGTGCTTAATGTTTCCAGTCGTTCGTTCAGTTCTAACTGCTAGGAAAGATATATGTTCAGCAAAATTGAATGAGTTTGAGTAAGGTATACCTAGGTCGCGGACTGAGTTGGCAGTTGAAATAACATGACCATCCAGCTTTATACAGTCCTCTGGTATATGACAACCGTGTGCGACAATGGTGGATTTATTGGCTGAGAATTTCATCAGCCAGGTTTGACACCAAGACTCTAATGGCATGATGTCCTCCCGTATATTTCCCAAAGAAGAACTGAGATCGCCAGTAGGAAAAGTATAGACAAGTTTGATGTCATCAGCGAATATGAATAGTTTGCCATGTTTGATAACTTTACATATATCATCTATATACATAAGAAAGAGTAACAGTCCCAGAACGCTTCCTTAAATCACTCCGCTGGTGACTGGTCTGGACGCTGAGTTGTTATCTTCTATTTTCACTGTTTGTATGCGGTCCACAAGGTATGAAGCAAACCAGCTGAGTAGTGGGTCACGTATACTGAAAGATGCCATTTTGATCAGAAGGCGCTTATGAGGCACACGATCGAAAGCTTTTTGCATATTCAGGAGTATAATAGTAATTGCATTTCCTCAATCAGCAGATATTGTAACATGATTGAAGAATTCCAGCTGACACGCCGTGCACGAACGTTTGCCGAGAAGCCCATGCTGAAATAGGTTTATACGATTTTGTGATAATAAGAATTCACACTCTATAACACATTGAAGTATGGTCAATGAGACGATAACTGTTGATGTTTTGTCGCGAATCACCTTTGTAACGGGGCTGAATTATAGAATTTTTCCATTGGAGAGGGAAGGAAACTAACGATAGAGACAGTGTATAAATCTTAAGCAAAAGTAGAGGGATGTCATCCCCTCCGTGTTTGAAAGCAACAGGGTGTATACCCTATGGACCAGGAATGTAAGAGGGTTTGATAGTAGCTAACTGAGGACGTATTTTTATTGCATCAACAGTAAAGTGGCTTAGGAACGTGTTTGTTTTTGCAGGGAGAGGTGGAAGCCTTACAGTTTCTTCAATGTTGAAGGAAGCAGCAAAATAGGAATTGAAGGCCTCGCAGATTGTTACGGGATCATCTACGGTAATTTTGTTCCATAATGTAACTAATGGGGTAATAGGGTCTCTTGTACAGTTCCTGCATTTAAATAACTGCATCAACTCAAAGCTCTTCTCTTTGCTGTTCAATGCACGTTTTTCTTCATTCAGTTGGAGCATTTTGGTTCTAGTTTCTATAGTGTCAAACATTTTGTCCATATGAACAATAAGGGAGAAGTCATGTGTCTTTCGGTATCGTGATTTCATATTTTTGAGCTTACATTCCTTTTTTGGAGTGAGGGTACATCTTTTACCACACACACCACGGCGTTTTGATCTTTCCAGGGCTAAGATATTCATACAAAACCTGGAGTGTTCAGCAAATACTTCGGTTGCAATACTAGGGTCGGAAGTCAGAAAGAATGTGTCCCACACCAATGACCTCAGCAGAATGGCGAACGTATTCCAGTCGATTAATTTTATCCGCCGATAACTTATGTTGTTCGACGCTTTTACAGCTTTTAGGTCAAACATGGGGCTGACCACGTTGTGATCACAAATACTTCAGCAGAAGAGATACCTGTTGTAAAAATGAGACCTAAAGTGTGGTCTAGTCTGGTAGGTGTTAAAACGTGTTGGCGCCAACCAATTACTTGAATACATGCAAGAAACTCTGCTTGATTTGCAGGGGCTGTGGAGGAGGTCTGAGAGATATTGGGCATATTCAAATCTCCACCAATTATTTTTTACTGTGTGGGCAATGTTGATACATAATTCAGTCCATTGATAAGATTGGTCATGTCGTCATGAGAGGCGTTAGGTGGTCTGTGGGCACATCCTAAGAGTAGTTCACGGGATTCAGTTGACACTGATAGCCACAATCAGTCATTCACTCTATTAAGACACGACTCATCGCGTATAATTGCATAATACTGCTCCCTTAAGTAAATTAAACATCCACCGCCACGTCGTGCGCTGCGATTTTCACGGAACATATGATAACCTATAACAATTGTGTGTTCGAAGTCTCGTGGGTACACCAAGCTTCAGTGACTAGAATAATGCAAGGACTATATAAGAAGATGAAAGATCTAAAAATGTGCATTTTATTGACCAGTGAGCGTGCATTTAAAAGCAATAAACTAAGTGCATTTCCCTTGTTCAACGTCATCTTTAGACCTTTAAAAATGTCCGAAACATAGGGTCTTTTTAATTCAGAGACTTTGGTGACGTCCCTTGGTCTGATGCGTTTATGGTGAGCACATCGATAACTAATGGAGTGTCCCCTGCGTCTGTGTCCATGGCAGAAAATTTTGGAAGTGTCAGTAAGGTGTACTGGGGCAACGGGGATATGGGAGGTGGAATGGGCAGAGGAGGTTTGAACGGTGTGTGACGCAATAAAAAAGGTAAGGTTGAGACGGATTGGTCATGTCTACATGCACGTTGTCCGCGAAGAGATTACGGAATGCATTTAGGTCAGCATTAATACTGTGGGGGGTGTTGGAATTAAAAGAGGCGCTAAGCATGGGATGAGCAACTCTGGTGGGAATAGTGGGATTATTGTTAAGTCCTGCTGTAAAAGGTGTGTCGCGCAAGATATTGCTATTGTTGGGAATAGGCCGAAGTTTAGGGGCCTGGTAACGGATGCATCCTTCCTCTCCCTGGGTGTGGGTATGGGTTTACATGCTTATTTTTCTCTCTCGTATTGCGGAGGAGATAAGCACGAACGACTCGTAGGATAGTGACTTGAGGAGGGTTTATTGAAGCCAGTGCTCCCCTGACGGTCGAGTGTTGGGTTCCTTTGGGATGACTGGTAGATGGTCTGAGCCATACTTTGTCTGATCTAGCTACTGCGTTGACAGGTTGAGATTTAGACGTTTCATTTGGTTTAATATAGGCACACTGAAAGAAACATCGAAAGAAACAAGAAGCCAAAATATACGCAGAATGGAGACAAATACACTGAAGCAGTAGGTGTCAAGGCAGTCGTCTGTGTTGAGGATGACGACGATCGTGCAAAAGATAGAAGATTGATGGTCATGTTCCCGATACTTATTATCTCTCCCTTTGTTTGATGATAATTTTCACGGTCGAATCTCTCTCACGACGAATTTTTCTCTTCTATGAACGTCAACTTCGATAAAGTGTTAAGGTTCAATATCAGTTACCTGCTTAACATTGCTCTCACGCTGATGATTTGCCGCAACATCCGAATGTTCAGCCGTTGTGTATATGTATCCATAATTTCAAAAACGATTTAATGCCTCACTGTTGGGTAATTTGTTGTACCCAGCCGTGTTCACTCAGGCGAACGGTCCCGGATTCTGTTAGTTGGACAGATTCAAACTAGTGGTTTGTTGTCCTTTCCTTCGCTCTTCTACGGTTATTTTTTATAACAAACTCACGTGTACAAACATCTTGGATAGAAACCGGTTGCTCGATCAGTAGACGCTGCCTCAATTTTAGTCACGACTATCCGAGAACCAGCATATAAATTGCCGTTTCGAGTGAACGCAGTGTAGTTCAGAGAGTAGCCTCATGTCCGAGTTTTTTTAAAGTATGGTCCGACGTTCAGAGCAGACGTCAATTTCCTATCTCCAGCCGCATCACACGCGACTGCAACCAACCACCTTGCACTCCTGAACAGCGCATAACATGCTCCCATTCTCGGTTCTACTTAGCGTGGGGAAATTATTTACGGCTTTGTTCGTATCTGCCTTGTTTTTTCTGTATGCATTGATTTTTCATCCCGAGGGAACTCCTCTTCCGTCCGAATTGTTCCATTTGACCTCTTGCCTTTTGTTTTATATGTACGTAAGCCGCTGGTTATAGTTGTTGATGCCACAGGTCTTTGTGTTCAGTTTACTTTAAGACAGTGGTGTATCTAATACCCTGGTGACTGATTTTCAAGGTTTTGCTAGCTTACACCCTCGTTGGTTAAACGGCAGTTAACATACTGCACCTGAATTCAAAATACTGATGATGAAACTCGTAAGAACTAGGGAACAGTCAAAATGAGTAGGGGCCCCTAGACTATCTCGTGACATGTCTTCTGATTGCTCTGACTGGAAGGATGAAAGGAACCCAATGTCTTGGTTTATCATTTTGGTTTGTTGCGTTGCCAAGCGTTCGAATTGGGGTGGAGATAGGTAAAGAGGCTGACAAGGGAAGGGAAGAAACTAGACGATGTAACGTCACGCTGTCACGAAGCAGTAAAACGTTTTCCAATACAACACGATCTTCACTGTCTAACAGACACTTTCATACGTCGCGCTTGCTCTAGAGTTCATCGACCGGAATTCCATTTCACACCCCAGCGGTGGCTTTCACCTCCACGTAACGCTCATTTCTGCTCAATTTGGTCCTATGGCTGATGCCTTCTGTGACGGGTTTTCTGTCCGCCACTTCTCTCTGGTTGTCCCGAGTTCTTTGAGTGACGGCTCGCCCGGCTGCCGGTGTTGTCCGCAACACACCGGCTCTGGGTATTGAATATATATCATACGCATTCTCCATATTACCTGAGACCTGAGCCAAAGCGTTAAAAATCAGCGACGGCTCTCGTCGATTTAGAATGTAAGCGCGAAAGTTTGCCTGTTATATGGGTATTCCCCGACGGTACAGATTCTACCCAAAAAATATACTCAACCGACGGCAACGCTTAGATCAGCAAGTCACTTCGATCTTGAGACATATTTGAAAACCATTGGACAATTTAACGTATCACGAATATTTGACTTGGAAGATGCTTCAGCATGCTTCAGATTGTTTTGCTGACAATTACCCGGAGACGCGTTTTATGATCATATTGACAAGACCTATGGTTGCACGCGCTGACGTTTTCGTTAGACAGAAGACTCATATGCATTACACAGTCGACAACATCTCAATCCGTTTGCTGCAGCTTTTGTTCTTGGCCCAGACCTGGTAAAAACCTTCTTCGTCCAGCCTGTCGAGAATTAAAAGTAATCGTTGGATAAGATCGAAAGCGCGGCATTACCCACTGCGGTGAGTAGTGTCTGGGGAATGATATATCATCAATCACACCCGAGCCCGTCTACATGTAGGGAAAACATGAAATTGGGCTTCGGGTGTGTTAGATCATCCCAAATCAATGGTGTCGGAGAGAGCCGTTTATTCTGTTTCAGCATGGAAAGCGGCAGAATTATCAAAGTTGACGCACCTGGAACCTCATAACAAGGTTGTGGCTACGCAGCGCAGGAGGGGAACCACGAATTAGCAACATTAGCCATATATCCTCGAGGGAAAACTATTTGGTCCTTACATTAACGGTAGCAATTCACCTTTACGAGGCAAACGCAGAATACGAAAGACCCCTTTAGAGGATTTCTTTCATATTGCAGCAGTTTCTTATTGCGGGACGAGATGAGAGGGAACACTGACTTGAAAAACCGTATAAGCTTTCCTTATCTACTAGTGTACGAAAGCCCACACTGTTCGACCTTCCAAATAAAGCTGAGTAACGTGTAGCGATAAACCAATGATCCTAAATATTCATCACGAGATTGGATCGCAACGCCACGACACTACTGAGCAAATTATCAAGGTGAATGATTAGACATTCTTAGCAGGTCCAATCGACGGATCATTTCCGAGAAGTGAATTACATTTTGGTACCTAACATGCTGAAGACTAAATAATTATCACATGATAAGGCATTTACGCCCAAAGGAGTTATTCCGAGCAGTCAACAGTCTCAAGAACAATGGGCGCGATCCGAGTTCAAAAAAGGGTGGTGCACGCGCCACTCGAGAGATGTACAACGACTGAAAATTGGTCATTCGCACAATCACCAGACATGAATGCCTAGGTCAGGGTTCAATTAACACTCAGACACAAGGGGGGTTGGATGTAGAACGATAAACACTGTGGGGGACTGGGTTCGGTCGGATTTTCACGACGGTGTCTCGGAAGATGTTTGCAATGTCAGTCTTGATAACCCGATAGTTCGTTCTGGGATTCACGTTCTGCAGGTTGGCGAGCCTCTGAAAGGGTATCGTGTGATTTGTTAAAACAGTTGGATCTCATCCAAAACATATCTATCGGCTACAGTGACCTCTCGACGACACATGTCACTCATAGGCAAGTTGCAACCGGCAAGCGATGAATTGGGAGGCAGCCCGGAACAACTGCGTTTTCAGTTAAAACCCACCTACTGTGGAGACAAACGTAATTTTGAAGACGGATAGCATATGAATGCAAGATAACCACGTGGACTTGTAAAGCTTGCATCCGTACGTATATTCAAGGGTGTTCGTCATGGAGTGTGCACCTCCATGGCTCATTCGAAGATACTAAACGTTGCATAAGATACTCCATCCCCACACTCGTCCGGTCGTTAAAATGCAGCAGGCAAACAAGCCCACTGAGATGCTCTAATACCGGTTGAGTGATGAGCACTGTTGGCTGACTGAGTGTGCCCTTCAAGTACAAACCAACGCAAATACACGGCATATCTAACTCCTGCATCAACGATTCGCCTTGACTGAATGGTCTCTTGGGTAAGGGCACAGTTTTAGCTGCCCATCAGCATTCTCCAAACAGGCGGTTGTTCGATTAGCAGAGTGAAGAAATTTGACTGTATATGGAGGGCTGATTTAGGTTCCATACAAATCCGACTGCATATCAAGCAATTCAAAAACCTGAGGTCCGTTCCTTTGATTGTTTTAGCATCTCGGCTGGACGCAAACCACAAACAGACGATGATTTTTACTGACTCTTCTGAGTTTTCAGAATAGCCATGCGGCGAGTGAAATATTTATTTCGAAATGGGTTTGTCCAAACGGTGGTTGCAGGGAAAGTGATATCAACTCACGTGCTTTCCGCAGAATGGAGATAGCACGAAGTTATGTCCTACATAGGTACGACTCATGTTGCTTGCATGTGGGCCGCCATCTTGCCCATTACAAGTGATCTTGTAGGTCTGTAGCCCCCTATTAAACTACTCGATGTTCCGAAGCGTATTTCTTACTGCGAACATGGGCATATATCGCGAGTCTTCCGTGACCCATTCCGTCTGTAACCGGGATCAGGTACAATCTAAAACTGTAATTCGAAATGATGTGTCATTTTTGGCGGTTGGTTCCATATGTGCCGCTGACAATAACCACATCGAGAAGGCGTCTGAACACCCTTATTTGCTGTATTTGTGCAAAGCATACGTGCATGTATCTCTCGTTGTCCTTGACGACGCGCAATATGCCATACGTTTCTAAATGCGTGAGTTTTGGGGGCAGATTTTCTGTAACATCAGTGTCCACAAACCCGCATTCTTATTAGGAGAGGTTCCGACCGCTGGCGGATGTAGAAAATATATGTGATATTTGCGTACTTGTCATAAACGTCCACAACATGCTGCTCCAAATCGGCAGCTGGGATGTTGTACTCGAACGGATTTCCAGAGCCGTTCACTTTAAGTGAAGTAAGCTAATGGTTATTAGGATGCGCAATTTAAAAGGGGGCACTTGTGTCATTATTGTGCGCCAAATTGGAAGAGCTGTTAATCATCCCAGTTTCCTCCCAACCATGCAACCGTTATCAGCAGTACGTCACCGGAACTGTGCAATTTAAATCAGTTTATCTTCATTGAATAAACACGTAGTAATCCATGGCATTCGCCTTCACGCCGTTTGCATCTAAGGCTTCGGTGCGTCATTTTTCTCACAACCTCAGGATTACTCACAATCACAGTGTCGTTCGCCAAACGTCCACTGCTTGAACTTCGGCTTGAATTAGGCGCGCACAAAATACTATGGTCTTTTGTGTTTATCGGAACAATTTTTGGGTTTGTCGGAACTCGGAAACTCACAAGTCGCGAGTAGATATTTGAGGCCTTGTAGATAATCCACAACTCAAAATGTGATGGAGAAAACCGGCGAAGCCCTATCAACGCATGCGTCAAATTTATGCGTAATACACCGTCATTCGTCAGTATATTATCGCCGAGTGACAGGCAACTATCAAAAGCTATTTGAACAATGATGTACACACACCGCCACAACGGCGACGACTATCACTCACGACCCCGGCATCAACTAGAGCGAATATGGATGTAGATCGTTTAAAATAAACATTTTGAAACGTGCGTTCATTCCTGTCACAAAACTCCACGGTTTTACAACCCTTGAGCAATACCATCAAAATATGGTGGTGTCTCACTTATTGCCCTTTGATAGCGAATTTTACCGGCTGCGGATAATTGACGGTCTTAGAGTCTTACTCCACAAAGCGATAAAGACGGCCTAAATACAATAAGACCAAAGAACTCCTTCAAAGGCAACAGATAGGTGCGATAGATACGCATGTATCTATAACGGAAGACGTGATAGTACAGAGAGGACGACTTGCTGGACCTTCGAAGTCCGCTGGAGTTGATTAGACACCACATAAGCGGAGAACAGCACCAAAGGGTAGCGTCGGAAAAAGTTGATAAAATGGTTCCACGCGCGGCGTGAGACAGCAAATGCTCGGTGTCGATGGGTCAGCAGGTTCGCGGAGCTAGAAGAATCTGACCGCGCATTCATTTCGCCGTTCAAAAATCCACGCAAGAGGAGGGGACAGTGACTATGTGCAAAACCTTCCGTTTATTCTTATTGTCAATCAGATTCAAAAATTATGTTGCTTTCAAACAGATGTAGGTAACGAAACGGTATATACAAAATGTACAGAAAAGAAGTGCAAATTATAACTATGAACCGTGGACAATATAAAACGGGTATTGATGTGTAACTCGCTGTGCAACGCCTGACTACTCCCAGTTTCACTGTCCGTCTACGTTTTTTTTTTAATGTTCAGTGTTTCCCTATCTTAGATACTTTGAGATTTACAAACTGACCGGTTCCTATACGCTTGCTCGCCCGAGCCTTACATCTGAACACATCAGTGATGGTGAAAATGTCTAAATTTGGATCTTGTGTAAAGTGCCTCCGCGTCAGAGACCACACTATGCAGTGTTTGCGCTGAGAAACTTGGTTCCACACCTCGTATCTAAGCATGTCCAGTGAAATTAAAAAGGTGGTGACAGCAACACAACTGAAATTTACCCACTTGTTCGTCTCTCCTTCAGAACCGTTAGGTAGGTTCGTAGTTTTGAAGCTAGCAGCTCATCGTACGCAGTGAATGTAACACCCCCTGATCCACTGGCTATAGCGAGTAAGGTGTACGATGCGAGTGTTGCAGGCACAGTATCATGCGCGTCGGATGTCTAAGAGGGTTATTTGGTTGGAGGTCTAGGTGGGTTACCTCGGCCGAGGGAGATTAATTCGGTTACTCCGAAAACTTTCACGCCCACTACTGCTGACAACACGCCGACAGCGCGCAAGGAAACATGACCGAGTGCTGAGGTCCTTCGCTTGACCAGACCTAAGCAACCCAGTCTTGCTATTCAGGAGGGCTGTGTTAATGAGGAAGCAAGTCTGGCGAAGTCCTTCAAGACATGAGCATTCCCAAAAGACTGAGCTCCTCTCCTCGGGCGGATTTTGTCATTGATCAGGACCTTCCGGAATACGCCGTTGGTTGCTGGAAGCTTCATGACGAGCATGACCGAGAGGTTAGTAGCAGCCTTTACACTTAAATGGGCCTGAAATCACGTGTCCCAAAATCTATCACGAAGTTAGCATGGAAACTGGATTCGCCCAATGCTGATAAACCTCAGCTAGTGAAGTTATTATAATAATAATAATAATAATAATAATAATGGTATATTTCTTGGCGCAGTTGTGAGAGACACGCTCAGGAGAGCGTGATCACCGTGCACATTCTAAAGCCATATACACACTTGAATTGTAAATTGGGCAGTGATTCAGCCATGTGAATAGAGCACCAAAACAGACAGTATATGAGAGAAAAATTCCACTTTAGGAAGAAAATTTTGAGATGCTCACTTCTGGGACGATAGTACTTAGAAACTCCAAAATTCGATATAATTTGAGTTGTTACATTAACTGGGACTCCACAAGGCAATCACTGGCTTAGTGTAACATGCAGAATAGTCAATTCCCCTCTGACTATCCGTGACACTTGTGGACCAAGTTTGGGGCAATGCGGAGGCACCGGAAAGCAGCGTTCCTTCGAAATAGGGGTTACAACAAAAGCCCTGTAAGAGGGAACAGTATGAACAAGCATGATTCAAAGGCCCAGTAAGACATGCACACGACTTACGCAATCTTAAACTAATACGGCACAGACAACACAGCGGCACGCCCCGTTACACAATTCTAGTTCAATTCATGCGCGCCTGTTAGTTTCGGATGCGCGTTACACTAGTGCTCAATGTCGTGCCGGAAAACAGGTGCTTGGAGGAAGAAGGGGATGTGCTGTCAAAGAATTCATCATCATTCCATGTAGATAGTCCCTGTAAAATGTGTAGAAAATTTTGTATGGATGAGGTAAGATGGGGACGCATATACTTTTGCGGGGAACGGATGGACCTGTTGACTGGACTTTACTCTTTGCTCAAACTTCAGAGGATTTTGAGGATCTCGCGAAGTTCTCAACCATTGAAGAAGTCTGAGTGTCCAAGCGGGATGAAATCTTTTCTCGCGTAAGACATATCAGTGAAACGGAGAATGGAAAGCCAAGTCGCGCGATAAACAGGAGGACGTCAAATTGACTATATGACCAGCGACGAACACTGGAACATTTGATATTCTGGCATAACTTTTTATATGACGTGTGGTAATTGATAAAATATGTGCCAAATGCGAAGAGCTGTTATCAGATAACGTGAAGGAAGGTCGAGTATCAGATTTCCTTAGTAAACTATTACTGCCGACTGTAGATGTCGATTATCTGTGTACGGCCGGTATATAGAATGAGGAGAATGTTCGACAATACCGAGGGGTTACCAGGTGGTTTATCAGGGAGGAAAGAATGAAGAGTTGTGACCGGAGGTTTTAATATAATCATGAGACGAACAGGTCGAGTTATTTTTCAGATATGTTTAGCATGTTTAGCTTTTGCATAATGATTTACAACACACATAAGCTATCAACAAATATTGAGTGAAAGCATACCGGGATAATTGGATTTTTACTAACGGGCATGTGTGTATTGATACCTATACGCGTGTATTGAGATCACCTTCGACGTCCCCAAAATTCTAAACTCCCCGCGACGTGAGATTTGCCTTGCCAGTACCACCGCGCCTGTTCACATTGCCTTGTATATGTAAAATTACTACAAACCACTAACATCAAATTTAGTGGGCCGGCATAAGTATCGCAGTTATGCTCTCAGCTGTGTAATGAATTCGCACTATATCTACCCCTGTAGGTTACATTCACTAGGATAACAATGTTGAGCTATTACCGTTAGGAACGCCGCTTAACCAGCCTAACGCTTGTTTGAATTCTGAATGTCGACTGGAATTTTCCGTCGACGCACTCTTTCACTCTGGCGGCTGCTGTGCGGTTGTGCTCAAGGTGCTCTCACGTCCAGCTCCCTAGCACCCCTTAATAGTTACGTTGAAATCTGTTGTGAACGATTCATCGTTTTCCCCCTGCGACTTCCGATTCACGGTAGCATAAGGTTGGGGAAACTCTGGGCGTACGAATTCAGGATCTAGCACTACACTTGTTGACTATAGACTTTTTCCTTGTTCACGGGCAAATCTAAAAGCATAGCTGAGTACAAGATCCATCCTGAAATCCAGTTTTTATCACTTCAAAGGGTGTGTGACGTACTCTTGTGCAACACAGGGGGTTTCCACTCAAATGTTATTAGGTCCGTTTTCAAAGGTAACGTCTTCAGACAGGTGGAGCCTAAAAATAGACATGACGTTCGCTATTGTTAAGAGAATTTCTGAGCTTCGTCTGAGTTGATGTATATTCTTACTGGGTCTAATCATATCCGGGTTTTGCTGCAAATGTGGGAATATTTTACCAGGATGAAATTTGAACGCAGTTTTCTCTGGTTTTAAAAGCTGCCATAGTGAATTCCTTGTTTCTGATGTTATACTTACATCTGTGTTTTAAGCATGTCGCGGAGCTGATTTTTAGATCACTGCCATAGGCCAAATCCTACATGAGTACAAGGTTGAGCCTGATTTACCGTAACCAGAGAGGATCGTGTGCAAGCGTCTGGCCGTGTTCCATGTAGCTCAGAGATTGATAGCCCAATAAACTTTCCGTGACTGCATGTTGGAGGCTTTCCAGAGTTAGCCTATCAGACATGCGCATTTGGTCATACATGAAACAGGGGCCGTATGCATAGTTAACAAAGGTGTAATCGTGCAGCAGATAGGAAGAGTGAGTGTTTCTTGTAACATATCGTCCGTCTAGTTTCAACAACTAGGATACATATGTTTCACAAAGTTGAATGAGTCCAAGTAGCGTATACTTAAGTTTCGTATCGAGTTAGCGGGTGGTACGCTGTGACCGTCCAGCTTTATAGAGCTCTCCGGTACGTGACGACCATGCACAACTATAGTGCATTTATTGGCTGAAAATTTCACCAGCCAAGTTGAACACCAAGTCTATAATGACACAAAGTTCTTCTGCATACTTTCTAAGCGTGGAATTACATTACCAGAGAGGAAACTGTAAACAAGTTTGATATTATCAGCGAATAGGAATAGTTTGCCATGCTTGATAACTTGACACATATCGTTTATATATGGGGAAAAATAACGGTCCCAAAACACTTCCTCGCATCACCCCACGAGTGACCGGTCTGGGCGTTGAGCTATTGTCTCCTGTTGTAACTGTTTGTGTGCGGCCTGTGAGGTATGAAGAAAGCCAGTTAAGCGATGGACCGCGTGTACTAAAGAATGCCATTTTGGCAGAAGACGCTTATAAGGCACTCAATCGAAAGCCCTCTCCACGTCCAACGGTACAATGATGATCGCCTCTCCGGTGTTAATGAATTTTGTCATATGGCTGAGCAATTCTAGCTATAATTCTAGCAATAATTTTGCTAAGAAACTCAAGCTTGAATTGGCTAATAAGGTTTCGTGATGATGAGAATTTGACCATGCAACATTTTATCATCCTTTCAAAAACCCTAGAAAAACCGAAATATGATTAATGGGACAATAATCGCTGACTTCGTGCCGCGAACTACTTTTATAGTGGGTCTTTATTGCAGAATTTTTCTACTGAAGAGGGAAGAAACCTGTTGTTGGAGAAAGTGTATAAATATTAAGCAGAAGTAGAGGGTTTTCTTCCTCTCCGTGTTTTGGGGCAACGGGGTAAATGCCATCAAGACCAGGTAGATAAGTCTTGATAATAGCTAACTGAGAGCTCATGAACCCTGCATCCCCAGGGTTATTGCCTAGGAACGTAATTGTACTTGCGGAGAGAGGTGGAGGCAGTATGTGTCCAGCAGTATTGAAGGAAGCAGCAAAATATGAATTAAAGACCTCGAATAATGTAACAGGCTCATCTACGGTAGTTGTGTCCTGTAGTGTTACTGCTGAGATAGCAGGGTCTCTCCCATCGTTCCTGTGTCCCATCAACTGCGAGCTCTTATCTATGATGTCGTGCGCACGTTTTTCTTGACGTATGTGAAATGTTTTGGTTCTATATTCAATAACATTGAACATCTTGTGCATTTTCATGATAAATGATAAATCGCGCGTTTTTCGGTACCGTGATTCAAGACTTTTGAGCTTACTTTGCTCCTTTGGAGTAGGATTTATCCCGTTACCATACATACAACAGCGTTTTGACCTTTGCGGGGGTGAGATGTTCATGTAAGGCCCGAAGTGTTCATTGGATACTTCCATTGAGATATTAGGATCAGTGGTCAGAAAAAATGTGTTCCAATCCAGAGACCTCACCTATATGGTGAACGCATTCCAATCGACGAATTCACTTTTGCGGTAGTGTATGAAGGTCGACTCCTTCACAGCTTTTCGTTCGAACATGAAGTCAACTATGTTGTGACCACTTCCTGGAAATTGTTCAAAGACGGACAGAGGGGCAGAAAAAATGCCGGTGGTAAAAATGGGATCCAGAGTTTACTTTCGTCTAGCGGGCGGCATAACATGTTGGCGTCATGTTGGACACATGCAAGTGTAATAGCTTGTAATGTGCCGCCATATTATTTGACTAAATACACTCCATTCCGCTCTCTTTCAGGTCATCGAACAGGCGGGCTGGACGCGTCTATACACCGGGCTGAGGAAGATGACCAACCGGAGCCCGAGGTCAGCGGTCAGTGAACATGCGGCCACTCCTGATTGGTGGTTTGTTTCCGGATCGTGGGGTCTCCTATATCTATGGACAAGGACACGGCGTGAACTGAATCTCCTTCGGAATCTGTGTTGTGTTAATACACGTTCCTCCTTGCCTTGTGACTTTCGTCTTTTTGTGTGAGGCAGACCCTACTGTGCTTCGATTGCGGACGTTGAACGTTGTGTGCTTTGTCGCATGTGACTGATCCATTCGAACAGTACACAAGGAACTCAGATTGATTTTTGATGGCTGGGAAAGAGGTGCAGAAGTTATTCGGTATGTTGAAGTCTCCGACGATTATTTTGTACTGTGAAGGTGAATTTGCTGCATAGTTCAGTCCATTAATAAGGTTCTACATGTCGTCATGAATGGCGTTATGTGGTCTGCAGACACATCCTGAGAGTAACTGACAGGATCCAATCGACACTATCAGCCACAGGGGGTCATCTTTCATAAACAGACGGGGCTCATCGAGTATGGCTGCAGGATATTGCTCCCCTAGGGAAATCAGACATCCTCCATCTCGTCCTACACCACAATTTCTGCGGAACATGTGATAACCCATGAAGTCCAGCTGTATGTCTGGAGTCTCTGGAGTGCACCAGGCTTCAGTGATTGGAATAGTATAAGGATCATATAAAAAAATTGAAATATCTTAAAAAATATACATCTCACTGATCAGCGAACGTGTACTTTTCTTGTTCGACATCATTTTTAGACCTTTGAAAATGTCCAAAACAGAAGGGTCTATGTGATTCGAAGACTCTTCGGATAACACTTGGTCTGGTGTCCTTATAGTGAGCTCATTAGAGAATGATTGGGTGTCACCTGCGTTTAAGTCCATGACAGGAAGTGCCGGAAATGTGAGAATGAGTTATGGTGGGATAATTGAACCATGGGGGACGGAGTTAGTAGGAGAGGTTTGAAAGTCATATCTCCCGCTAAAAGAGTCAAGACTGGGGTGAATTGGTCATGCCCACTTGCACATTGTCAGCGAAGAAATCACGGGTTGCGTTCAGGTAAGCATTCGAAGTGTAGGGGCTATTCGTATTAAAAGGGGCTTTGAACCTAGGATGAACTGTTTCAGGAGGCTATCGCGTCACGCGAGGGACTGTTATTGATAGGCAGAGACCGGGAATTGGGGGTTGATGAGGGATGCGTCTTTTCAATCGTTGGGTACGGGTTTGTGTTTTCTTGCTTGTTTATTCCCTTATGATGCCTAAAAGGAAACCTCGAGCTGCTCAACATGTAGTAACTTGGATGGAGTTTATTATCACAGATTCGTGGTTTCACAAGGGATTTGTTTAGAGTTTAGACACCGATTTGTCTTTGGCCAATAGACTGCCGATGTGTTGTCTTATTTGATCCAGTTCCCGCGCAGATAGATTGCGGTCTGAAGCCTCCATTGATTTTAATATGAGCACGGTAATTTGCATGCCTCTTTTGCCGGTTGATCATTGACCGAGGTCCCTCTTTAAGCTCGGCACGCTGTTGGAACTGTCAAGATCCACAGTTAGATCAATCAGGTGAACGAATTTTTTCTCTCTGGGGGAGTTGACATTGTCATTAGGATCGTCCGTACGTTCAGGCGTGGTGCAACAAAACAAAGCTGCGCGATCTCCGGGACCCAGTTTATCTTTGGATATCGTTGTACCCTGTTTCAATGCGTCCTGTGTCAATTGGTTAGAGACGGAGATCCTGCCCGGTTAGAGATTCTGACATTTCCTTCCAAGAGGCTATCCATCCTCCAAAAGTTTTATCAACTTGAGGGTGGTCTTTCACTTGAATAGGTGTTGGCATTGTAAGAACCGTTTTGCAATCGATTTGCTTTGGAGTTTAAGTAATAGGTAGCGGCAGAACTTCTGTCGTGTTACGAAGGCGGATGCAGGTATATGATGTTGGGTCAATTTCGGTAAAGTTTGAGAGTATCTTTTCAATTCTTTCTAAGTGCAGCTCATCTGGCACGTTGAATACGAGGGCGTTGTTTGAGCAGCGCATTCGTTTCGTGATTTCTGTTACCAGTTTGTTGATGAACATGCTTGCGCTTCAAACATTATCCATCATGGAACTTTCGGGCACTTCGAAAATGTAAGATGAAGGGACAAGATTCTCTTCTAGGGAATCAAGTGCAGCAAAGCTTGCCCTTAATTCGGCAAGCTCTGATTCCAGTTTAGATAACTTGCCAAATAAATCTGGCAATACACAGTCTACAGTAACATAACAGTTTTCAGTTTGGGAAGTGGGAACCGCCAGATTTTCTTCGCCCCCTCTAGCAGAGTAACTTTGAAAGAGTCTGCATAAATTTTAGACCCAGAGCCTTTGCCTTTAGGATGATCAATATCAACTCCGGAGCTTGATGTTGTGGTTTAGGCACCAGCGGATCGCGTATGACAGGTGACTTTGGTCAACTTGGTTCGTAAATATAATTATATATATTTATATTTCGCTGAGAAGGAAAACGGAACCACTGACGGATCTCTTGAAGTTGGCAATAACGCCGTTCTCAATTCCATTAACGATGACGAGGAATACAAAAACAGTCGGTGGGGATTCTTGACAACTGCATGTGAACTTACCAATGTCCAATTTTTATGTATTCACCGCACCCCGCGGCTCAAGCAGGATTCGGGTGAATCCCGATCACGACTATTAAAAATCCGTGGCACCTCGCGTGAACTGACATTGCACACACACGGAGGGCTCAGCTGTCAACGCCGCCCTATACCTGACGGGTTTCGCTTCATCTCGATTGTTATAAAGAGGAACGGAATTCGTTAATAATTAATCACCACGTGCGTACCCGTTGGCTAGTAGTGCCTGCTGGGGATTTAAATACCACAAGGACTCACTACGGCCGGCTGCTGTGAAGTCAGCGACCTCCAGCAACATTGAGTTTCGAGTGTAGCATCTCACGGTCTCTGTGAGGAGTTTAATACTATTGTTTCCGCAGCCGTTGAGAAACCTGCACCAATGTCAGGCTCCAAACGGAACAATCCTCAAAGCCAAGTACGCTCTGACACACTCAAACTTATTCTGAAGAAACAGTATGCTTGGACGTGCTATTAGTTATCAAGATCTGAAGTTGACCAATTAATACGCTGTCTTAAGGAATCGGAACACACCACTGTCCCACTTGGCCGTCTCCACTATCACCAACGTCCACGGATCGCTTCATTTCTCGTTTGAAGAGCTTCTTCCGATTTGTAAAATCAACTCACAGGGCAAAAGCTGGAGTTCCACAACGTTGTGGCCCACCAAGTCTTATGAACGCTGATAAGGAAGCCTCTGGTACCCTCGCGGTGTCTTACGGCAGTGGTTTTTGCGCAACAGCCATCAACTCCTCAGGCTCGCCTTGACACTGGGTTTAACGGCACTTACACTGTGGATGCTTTCACCACGGCGGCACTGGTTAAATTCAGGTGCTTCAGAGACACCTCTTATGGCATCGACGTTGTACCTTACGAAGCTCTGCGTACTGCAGCCGAAAGGTCTGCTGATCCACTTAACTTACTGTTTACGCAATCCATCCCCCAGGAAACAGAACCAAGCAACTTGAAACTCACAGGCATCACACAGGTTTTCAGGGGAGGCAGGCGCAATTATTTCAGCGGTAACGGACAGACTGATTTGCTGTCAATCGTCTCAAGATTAAAGAGGCGCGCGTAAACTACTTGCCTCATAAACACCCCATTCCCCGTGAGTTTTTCTCCAATGTACAACACGGATTTCTTAAGAGCCGTTCTTTCACCACAAACCTAGTGTAACGATTCACGTCCGATCGTTGAGTTACGCGTAGCCCAATAAAACGGATCCCCAAAATGAGAACAAGATTAGATCCAACATATTCTACGGTACTATTAACGAATTGCATCAATAATTACAAAAGGCTAACCTCAATCGTTCGCGACGATAGTCTCTTCCAGCAAAATCAATAGCTTCTCAACAGAACCAACAAGGTCAAAGGTGAACCGACACGCCAGCGGACCAGGACAAGAATGGCCACTCGCGCGGCGGACATTTAATGACACATTAGTTCAATAAAACAAAATGGGGTGGGCGAGGTAGTGGGAATAAGTGTCAGGTTAGTGTGAAAAATGGGGAATGCAAACGATGGTAACGAATTATCTTAATTCGTGGACCAACAAATTCACAGCGCCCACCAAAATTTGTCTGCATCTGTTAGACCGCTGGTAGTACTGTACAGTTATGGCTCCCTATCTATCTATACTCAGTATAACTATCTAAACGACATACGTTTGAAACCTCGCGAACGGTAGTGTCCAGCAATCATGCCTCTCAAACAAACAGAGGCGCCACATATCTCTCCTCATTAGACCGGTCTTCGTGCGAACCTCTACAGTAAGGACTAGTTCGTCCGCGTCTACTTCGCATTTCGTAACTAGTCCAAGGGGCCACTGGTCCCCAGTTAGTCCATCGGATACAACAAGAACAACGTCACCGACCTGGAAATTACGTTGCTTTGTCAATCACCTCTGGCGCACTTGCAACGATGACACATACTCTCGAGACCACCTTTTCCAAAAGGTAGTTACCGTGTACTTCGATTGTCTCCAACACTTAGTGCACCTATCTACCAGATTGCATTCTGGGGCCAACCCTGTATTGCTCCTCAAGAGAAGTAAGTCATTCGGGGTTAGAGCGATGTTGTCAGGACCGTCTGCGGCAACAGGAACCAATGGTCTGTTGTTTAGAATATGCTCTACTTCAGCTAATGAAGTTAGAAGGGTCACGTTATTGGTTCGTTTCTCTCGGCAGATTGCGCTCAAAATACATCTGACAGATCAAATCAATCGCTCCCATACTCCACCCCGATGATTAGGATGCGGTGAGTTGAAGTGCCACTGAATTCCCTTTTGTAAGAGCTTGTCACTGACGGACCCGCTACCTGAGTTACGGAACGAGCTCTAAGCTCTTTGTCAGCGGCTATAAAATGGGTACCGTTATCAGAAAAAATTGCCTCAGGCCTACCTCTACGTCCGATGAATCGTGACAGAGCCATAACAAACGAGCCGGTATTCAACGTGTAAGCCACTTCGATATGCACCGCTCGGGACTGTAGGCACGTGAATATACATCCATATCTCTTTTCGGAAGTACTGCCTCTCTTCACACAAAAGGGTCCGAAACCATCCAACCCAACGTTCGTGAACGAATGCCACGGTAGGTTCACCATAGCAGATGGTACAGGGGCCATTAGCTGCTTACCGATTGAATCACAACGACAACGCCAGGCTAGGCAGGATCCAATGACTCGCTTAACCGCCGCGCCACCCTGTATGATCCAGAAGTGCCTTCTCGGCGAACACAACAAATGAGACCTTCCGGAATGACCTTCGACATCGTGATGATATCTTATAATAGGATCAACGATGTGATGGCGCTTAGGCAAAATTATGGGGTGCATGGTTTCGAAACTGTAAGCTTATAACGACAATCGAGCTCCAACCCGTATAACTCCTTCAGTCATGACGGGAAAATTTCTTCAAGGAGCTCCTTCGAGAGAGAACAGGGAGGCTATCACAGCAAGACAGCCTGGACAGCAGGGCTACTTTCTCATGGAGGCACTGTGATTGTACAGATCTAACCGAATCTACTTCTGCCGCTGTGATATCCCTTAAACTGAGGATGCCAGCTTTCAAAGTCAATTCCGAGCGCTCGCCATGGAGTTCCATAATGTAGCACTTGAGCCGGGTAAGCCATACCACGGCTCTAAGCAATCGAGCACAACTTGAATATCGAATAATGAGGTTATGTAGGCGATTTGCTTGAACGAAAAAGTTAACATGAGCCGGCGCCTTCTTTAGTTCAATGTCGTTGGGCTCAACGAGAGAGTTGGGTCTCGGAGGCCATCACCTGCAAGGCCAACTCAAGAATTCGGGGCCGTTCAACCACTTGTCTCTTGTTGGGCCGCCCGTCAAACCGCGCGAAGCTAGGTCAGCCGGATTTTCTTCGGATCTCACGTGTCTCCATTGTTTGGGTGTCGACAACTGATGGATCACAGAAAGGCGGTTAGCCACAAACGTGCAGAACCGAGTTGAAACATTGTGTATATAATAGAGGACGATCATGGAATCAGTCCAAAAATAACAATATCGGAACACCTGACCCAAGCTGTTAACAATGATTCCATGAAACCTCACGGCCAGGACTGATGCGACCAATTCGCGTCGCAGGATATTCATCGCTTTGGACTTTGCAACTCTAACCTTCTTGACCAGTAGTGCACTAATCCTGGTACTTTCATTTGAGGTGAAGAATCCATATGCTACTGCCACATAACCCCCTTCCGAGGCATCACAAAATATATGCGGCTCGGATAGCTCTGTAACAATAACCTGCGAAAACATCATGCAGCGTGGAACTCGGAAGTCATCAAGAGCCTTCAAGCTTGCCAACCAAGCTTACCACTCTCTGCGATCTTCTAGACTAAACGGTTCGTCATATCCGAGACCACTGTTGCACAGCTTCTGAAGCAAATGTTTGCCTGGCAGTAGCCACAGCGAGACAAATCCCAAAGGGTCGTATACCGAGGAGACACAGGATAGGATCCCTCTCCTAGTCTCCGCTCTGTCTGAAAGCCAAGGCTCAAGCGAAATTCATCCGTTTCAGCGTCCCATTTTATACGAAGAGCTCGTTGTGACGGTAGGGATTTGGCTGCAATATCCACTGAGGAAGATGAGAGCTCTGAGGTCGGTATTGATGTTAACATCTCACAGTCGTTCGGAACCCAGTTTCGCAGTCGGGAGCCTCCTCTTGTCAACGTGTCACAAACTTCTCTCACACAGTGTTTTGCTGTCTCCGCGTTGGGAACCGAAACTAAGCAATCATCAACATAAAAATTCGTCCGAACTGATTCGCGAATGTAATTTTCATACATCGAACCACAGCCCTCAGAGGTACGTCGTAATGCATAGCTGGCGCAAAAGGCAGAGGTAGCACCGAAAGGATGGGAAGCCATTTGGTACTCTACTGGATCACTTGCAAAGTCATGTTTGGGCCGCCACAGAAATCAGAACATACTCCGATCACTAACGGGGATGCGTACTTGTAGAAACATCTCTTCGAAATCCGCTGACTGCCACTTTCTCTGTGCGGAATCGTAGCAATGCGCCTACCAGATTTGTAGTCAAGTCAGGGCCTTGATACAGCCTATCATTCAGGGACAGTCCCCGGTATTTAGCAGCGTAATCAAAGACTACTCTGAGCTTCCCTGGTTTCTTAGAGTATAGTACAGGGTGGTGCGGCAAGTACCACCGATGCGGGTAGCTTGGATCAAGATGAGCATGGGGGACCCTTTCAACACACTCACGTTCAATGTGATGTTGTACCACCTTTGCCTACTTCGAGAACGTATCTTCATCACGGTTAAATCTCTTCTTCAAGTGCGACAAACCTTTTCTGAACCATTTTGTAGTTTTTAGGGAAGGGGAGGTGCTCATCCTTTCAAGGAAGAGACACTTCACAATGCCTGTTTGCGTCCGGCGCGGATGACTGTACTAGTGATAAGGCCATCGAATCCTCTCTAGAGAGTGTGTGACCATTCGGGGACGTTTCAGTGAACTCGGTATCATATGAGACACGAATCCGACCTCCTAACATAGGAACGTCCTGTGAAAGCCAGTTGGCAGACGTCTTAGCCTGGCATTCACTGGTCAAAGGTCAGCACAACATCCAACCGAACAGGGTCCTCACTGCGTATGGCTGTCTACGTCCCCCTAGCCTTTGGTCTAAGACCCAGTGCGCCTCGAGCACGTCACAACCGAGAAGAATGGTGACCTCACCGTCCTCCATTTCACTGAATGTAACGTCCAATAAGTGCGCCCACTTACTGGCTTCTCTCTGAATGGAATAAATAGGTCTCATGAGCAAGTCCTCAACGGGCTGAGCGGCATCATTGGTAACCGTCTCATCTCCATCTAACGACCTCATATTTAACTTGGCGCTCATGCAATATGTTGCTTTGGTTCCAGTGATCGTTGTAATGGATAGAGCCGAAGCGGTACCCGAGATACCTAGCGATCTAAAAAGTTCTTTACTAGGGTGGTGTCTGACCCGTTATCTACAGACGCGCAGGTAGTAAAGGTTCCAGACGGAACCACCACTTGCACCGGGATGACATCTATGCGAGCCTGCTTGCCTGAACAACCGGCTGCACCGCAAGAGCCATGATGCACTGAAGTAGCCGCCCCAGGGCCATTGGGTTTCAAGTGTAGCAGGCCATTATGCTGACCAATACATCCATCTACGGTGCACCTCAACCTACGCTTGCAGTGGGTAGCTACGTGGGAGGGCTTAAGGCAGATAAAACATCCGCTTTTTCGTTGAACGCTGTCCCATCTTTGCTTGACGTTCATTGAACGGACTTCAGTGCAGCGTTCTAGCTCATGAATCTGCTTACACAAGAGACAGCTATCTGCAGAGGGCGATAAAAACCGCTTGGTTACTGCGTAAGTTGAGGCCCTCGCCTGTCTACTGGTATCTCTCGGTGAGTCCAAATTGTCTGAGCCATACGTCGCAGCGGATCTGGTGATTTTGTGGTCACTGTCATAGGCAACCTGGCCAAACCTACTACGAGTAATGCGAGCATTCCGTGAAATAACCTCGCGAAGTTGTTCAAAAGTAGGCTCCTGACCAAACGCCAGTGCATTGTCTACAACCTCTGCCCATCTGTACTGCATGTTAACTGACAGCGATTTAACAATTCTCTCCAAGTTGGTTACAGAGTACAGATCAGAGAGGTAGTTCATTTGGGTTAAGGCTATCTCACAGCTCTGCATCTTTATTGCTAACTTGGAAAGAGCATCTGCTCTATTATGTACAGTTCTTCCCGCAGGCAACAGCCCATCAATGAGGGAATGAGCAAAATGGTACGGCTGACCGTAAAATCACTCAGTATTTCGCGCGCTCGGAGATAGGAAGAGATTGGCGGAAGCATGACGCACTCCTCAATGGCTTCTCTGGCACGACCTCTACAATAATGTAACAAGTACAGCAGCCGTTGACCGTCATCTGCTACCTTCCCTTCAACATAACACTCAAATTGTCGAACGAACTTCCAGCAATTTTTGGGGTCACCATCATACGAGCATAACTCAACCTCAAGACTAGTGGCTGTTGACAGAACAGAATACGACGGATGGATTGGGATGGGATGCTCATCAAGCTGTACTGGTCTCAAATCTGGAGCCAGCCTTATGGTCTCGTTCTCTAAATACTGATTCACTTTACCATCACGATCAACTGAATGCTTTTGATCGAGGTCAAGGTCAGCATGAGCATCCTCATCTTCAGCTAGGTCAAGTAACAACCTAGCCTTCTCAAATTCCATTCCCGTCTGGGCCAGCTTACGTTCTAGTGTGAATTCCGCTATGACTTCTCGTTCCTTAAGTTCAGCCAGCAACAACATAGATTTAGCCTGCAAAATCTTTAGGCTGCGTGTGGATCTACGACTATGACTTGAGCCAAAAACTGAAACAGCATCTACAGAACAGCGGACGTGCCTCTCACATCCGAAGTCTTCCTCGGGTTCCATAGGGTCGGAATTCCTCGGCATCAGCAAATTCCAAGCTTCGTCAGATTGAGTATTGTAACGATTCCCGTCTGATCGTTAAGTTACGCGTAGCCCAATAAAACGGATCCCCAAAATGAGAACAAGATTAGATCCAACATATTCTACGGTACTATTAACGAATTGCATCAATAATTACAAAAGGCTAACCTCAATCGTTCGCGACGATAGTCTCTTCCAGCAAAATCAATAGCTTCTCAACAGAACCAACAAGGTCAAAGGTGAACCGACACGCCAGCGGACCAGGACAAGAATGGCCACTCGCGCGGCGGACATTTAATGACACATTAGTTCAATAAAACAAAATGGGGTGGGCGAGGTAGTGGGAATAAGTGTCAGGTTAGTGTGAAAAATGGGGAATGCAAACGATGGTAACGAATTATTTTAATTCGTCGATTAACAGATTTACACCTACTGATATCCACCCGTCAGTGGACCATAGAATTTGTTCAAGGCAATGTAACACGCGTGTTATATCTCGAATTTGCCGAAGCGTTAAACTGCGTGGACTGCGTTGTTTTCAACGGCGGGCTTCCCTATTCTGAGGTACGAGGCAATCTTCTTCCGTGGCTTGGGCCATATTTCGCTAATCGTCTGTAGAATGTGAGCGTTAACGGTGCTCCCTTCACGCCTAGTATCAGTGAAGTACCCTAGAGTTCAATTTCTGGTCAGTAACTATTCTTGATATTCATCGACAACCTTCCCATTTTAGTCATATCCCCGTTATCACTGTTTTCTGGCGACGTCAGAATTTGGTCAGTCCTCAAGTAGACGGAAGAACCTTGACATTCTAGTCGCTTGGTCCCGAGTGAACCGCTTTGACTCTATTGATGGTGAGTGTAGTGCAGCTGGAATTCACAGCTCTCTGAACAACACGCACTACCTCGACAGATACCAACTTCAGATAGTTTTTGTCAAGAAGGACATAGGAACCACTGTTCCGCGCAATTTCTCGAGCCCTGCGAACGCTAACATATGCAGAAGTGCTGGCAGCACCCAGGCGTCACTGAAATGTATTATCCAGCCAGTTCAACCCCATTCGCTCTCAGCTATTTCACAGCAGTCTCGTTCGACCGCATCTGAAGAAGAGAGCTGTGGTATAGTCACCATATCTCTAAAAGGACCGTGCAACTCCAGGCCACTAAAGCTGTCCTGAACCTGAAAAATAAGCCGTATGAAGAAGGGCTGAAATTTTGAACACGCACTCTTTGAAGTTTGCTCGGCTCAGAGGCGACTTATTATTAACTATTTTTGATGTTGCGGTCCTTGGATCATCCGTGTTGGGTGATGCGTAACGGAGAAATAGCACGAAGCTGGAGAGCCAACACCAAAATCTAGAGGTCTACCACAGCAGACTGGAATGCAACCATAACTTTTTCCTCTTGCGTGTTCGCAACGCTTGGAGTGCTCTACGAGGCCATTCTGTTTCTGTTAACTCTGAGCAATTGCCAAGGCTCGTCTCGATCAAAGTCTGTTGCATCACTTTCGATACTGAACCTTTTCCTACCACCGCTGAGGATCTTGAGGTTCTGCGTATCGAGATAGAGAACCCTGAAAAGTGCCAGCCTCCTAGTCCCATTTACATCCCACCGTACCATACCACCATACTGGAAGTTGTCCGCAAGCGGTAAAATCTACCGTTAGAAAACAATAAAATGAGGCGTCCGTGAAGATCGGGCGATATTTCGATGGTATCCTCAAGGAATCTGAAAATAATTGATTTCTCTGACAGAAATGATTCTGCGACCTAAGATGTTTATATTTAGCCGACCGTTAATCGGTTTATCGAACACTTGTGGCATCACGGATGCGTTTTCATGTGAGTTAGTTTTCCATGTTTGCTTAAAAGTGGGCCCTCCCTGGTAAATAAATGATGCGTTATGTGAAAATCTGTCGGGGTACACCTTGATACATATTCTGTCAGCCTGTTTCTGAGGAAGTCGATTTTATCCTACATACCATTTTGGGTGATGGGTTATTTACGTCGTTTCGAAGATGTCTCCGAAGATCGGGAATTTTTGAACTTCAAAAACCTAGAAGTCGTTTCCATAGGCACTTGAAGGAGGAGAGGGTTTTGCACGTGCTCGGTTTGCGCAAAATATAAGGCAGTGGACGCTTGAAATATCATAGTGTGGATGGGAAAACTGTTAGATCTGTGTGGTAAATGGCGCACCGGTGTAAAAATACAAGCGACGTGAGAACGAGAGCCATGGATTAAGATGTGTTTAGTGAGTTGGGTACACATAGTTTCTATTGCATATTTCCCGTGGTACATGCTGCCAATCAAGTTTCAACGTCATCGCGATTAAAACAAGGCTAGTTGTTAGCGTTGGAACACAGCCACGATATAACTACCTTCCTGCAAGATGAGCATCCGACAAATCACCGGCACACTGAAAGTGAGGTGAACGACTCGAGGCATATTTCGAGTACAACACACCAGCTGGTGAGCAGAAACAGTATGCTGTGGATGCTTATGCTGAGTATATAACGGCCATGGATATCTCCAACATCCGTCGTCGGTTGGAACCTCCAACAATAAGTAAATGGGTTTGCGTACACTAAAGATGCAGAAAATCTGCGAGTAATTCCGAGTCATTTAGAGAAAAACAGCGTACTTTTTGTCATCAGAGACGATAGTAATAGATACATGCACACATGTTCCACACGGAGGCAATTAGTGCGGTTGACCGGACGCTCTCCTCATGGGGTTAACGTCGATGACACGCATAGAACCAAATACCGCAGGTAGGTCCTCTCAGTTCATATTTGCCACGTAGCCCGAAGCTATATAATTTTCTGGTTACGGACGGGATGGGGCGTGGACGATCCGTGATGTATGCTTATGTTCGAGGTGAAAAATACGCTTCTCCCCGTAATTTGTTCGAAGCATCACGTGAGATTTCGGGGGACCACGTACATATCAGAACGTTTGTGTTGAATAAATGCAAGTAGCACGAGTGGTCTTTGGATGCGACACAATAGTATGCTGCCTCCATGCTCGGAATACTGTGAAGAAACGTGTAAGCTGATATGGTTAATTTTTGGGAGAAGTCTATCTTCCTGAGGAATGGCTTAATTTTCGGGAAGTTGTGAAGTTGTGAATTTGAATTGGTTTTTCGCGCCACAACGGGTTAGAACTTGAAAGTAAACCAAACCACCGACTGCTCGTCTGCAATCTGAAACACCGCCCAGCGGGTTGATAAGATCAGCGATCTAGACCTGTATCAGAAATCCTAATCGCGGGGTTATCGACTGGAGTTAACAAGACAGTTACTGTGTCTCCTCTAGAGACGATAGGGCAGCCTGGTCCCTTACTAGTACAATTAGGTATAGATTACACAAAAACCCAATATGCTCTATATTGACCAATGCGAGAGTGCGTTGGGGATGAATTACGTTCTCGACACACATAAACCGAATTTACTCTAACTGTGTAGCGTAAATTTAATACGATTGGTCCATTGTGTCCACTGTATCACGGCCGTAAATATCACGAATCGCCGTAAAATATTCCTAAAACCCCGTAAAGTGGCCCCATTTCCTGGAAACCATAGGTCTCAATGCCGTAAAAAAACGCATTGCACATGGAAACGGTTCTACAGCACAGTAAACTGACAACAAATGCAACTTGGCTGAACAGCGGGGTATGGAATACGCCCAAAATGAGAGCAGAAACCAGGGAGAACAAAATGAAAAATGTAATGACAAAGGAGATTTACAAAAAAGATTAACGATGGGTGACTTGCAGGTCCTCCGGTATTTCACCGATCGGAAGAGTCCAGGTCTGACGTACTCTCTGCAGTCTTGACGTAACGTCTAGCTTTCAAATAATCGTCCGCAAACAATGATTTAAAATTGCTCGAAACCACTTGTTTTGAAGATAGAAGTCACAGGGAATCGCGAAGAGCCAGGAGGTGATGCTTGATGAAGTCGAACATTTTCACTGAGTAAGTGGCCGGACACACTCGGCCAAGTTGCAATACCATCGTTTATATATAATGAATTGAGGGCAGCGCGAGCTGCTTCACCTTGGTCATCGAAAGCTACGACGGAGTACATCTGAAGCGGGAGCCTTTCATCTACTAACACCTAGGGTTTACATTGATGAAAGAGACATATAATAAACAGGTATGTATGGGAATGTGAAATAGGCATACGAACGAAGTGTGCATCTAGCGGAAAGAGCATCACTCGGCCATTATTCGCGATACGGACGCCGTGGAAATATCTTCACTGGGTGGAGTCACTATAAACATAAACAAATGTTGCGGTGGCAGACAGTAAGTGAACAAAAGTTCTGCACGTTTCCGAAAGGCGTTATACTGAACTGTACAATCGAGGGTAATAGGGAGAAGTATATTTACAACGCTGCAAGAGTAGATGTCAATGATCACAGCGTTATTGGGAGCAACATTTGTGAACAAAAAGTTATCCTTCAAAAAATGTGAGCAGTGACGAAGTGCTGGGATGTTCACAGGCATACCAATATCTGAATGCAAGGCAGCACCACCACTCACATAGGGTGCCGGCATACGTTCAGACAAACGCCTGTAAATCTGGCTAACATGTTTAGCCGGACTGTGAACCGTATATTTTAGTTTGCACATGAATGATTCGAATGCGAACGCTGAAAACTGGTCCAGAGTACCGTGATTTAAAACATCGTCAGCAAGATTAACAAGCGAATGTACATTATACACCATCTCACCTTGACCACACATTCGTGGGAAATTGACATGAACGCATCGATCAATTTCTTGGAGGAGTCATAATGAGCAAGGCGGAAAGGGGGATGAAAACGAAGGTAAATAGCTACGGAAATATCTAAAAAGTTTTTATGCTTCGCATCGTCCAAAGTACCTCTCAAAACAACAAACCCTGGATAAAGCAAAAACTGTCTACATACGGTTGCTTTCCACTGCTTGAAGTCAACCAGTCCACGAAATTTGCGGGGAAAATCGCAAGTCTAGCTTTTTTGCCAATGCAACATTCTAGAATTGGTTCGGTTACTTACTTGAGAACTAATACGAGAGTTCTGTGACATAGACCTCGATACCCAGTTGCTGATAAAACGACGGACCGCACTCAAACACACAGAATGGATGTAGTCCATTGGGAAACAATGTATTATGTCAATGGGTAGGGAACCGAAATGAGATGCGTTCGCTGAATGTGAGGCGCGAAGAGTATCATCGGTTCTTGCGGCAGCGTCGTTTAGAGAAAACGTTACCTTAAGATTGAAGTACAGTCCTCTCTGGTTACGGTTACACAGCTATAATAAGCACCATGGATACGTAGTCGTTTAACAAACGAACGAGCCAGTGTATCGCAGATGATGACCTTAAGGTTTACGCTCAGGTTGATCCCCGCAAACGGTATACCTGCTAATAGCGCAACACGCAGTTCATATACAACGTCGAGAAGATAGCGATCGACGTCCTCCGGTTTGCTCTTTCTACCGTAGGTGCCAACAATAGAGGGTTGCGAAGTAGACGGCTCACAAAGACGGCATAAGCTAGGCAATAAAGTGCAATCTCCCGACTGGGTCAATGACGAGCCGCCAATATTCAAGTGTATTGCATTGGCAACAGCTTCCCGCAACTGGCGACATGCCACCGCTTGTGCAATTTTATTAACCAAACCGAGATGTGCATATTCACCAGTATGCACGTCACGTATCAACGAGGTTCCCAGGGTTCCCATCAGTGTTCTTGCATCCGACGGCAGTTTAGGCCGTCTTTCTCTCAGAATTTGAAACAGCCGATTGACTTGCACACTGGGAATATTACTTGAAACAACCCTATTTTGAAGCCGGTCAACAAGATTGTTCGACAACACAGACAGAGCATCCTCGGCATCACGGGTTTCTTCTTACAATTTACACTGTTCTGCCTGCTTCGGAACAGCTAACATTGTCGGTTACATAAAGGAAGCGTTTGAAAACACCTTCTAGCGAACCGGGTGCATGACACTCAACAACCTCCCGCCCAGCGTTGGAAATGCTAGCGTGGAAACTTTCCACAGCATATCGGACGTGGCGATAAATAGTGGAACGACTGACCAGTAATTACATACCCCACTGAAGGCAATATGCAATCGTTAATATGAACTCACATTTTGTTCAGACTGCTGATTATCAGGCATCTTCAGTCGAGGCAACGAATTGAAGCGAGCGTGGAAACCTGACAAGAGAAATCAAATGAAATTGGAGTATAACGAATTTGAACGCGTTGTGCGTCGAAGTGTAGCTGAACAAAAACGCCTATGCATACAGTGAGTAATTTCGTATATGTGAAAGTGTTCCTTCGCGTTTTCCACATGAATACATTTATGGAGACAAGTAATGATATCGAAATTAATCACGAAGCATTTAATTCACATTCATACTTGTTGTTTCCCCATTGGTCACAAAAACGCTGGCGTATTCTGTCTCAAGATTGACGTAGTTCATCCCTAAACCTCACACCAACCAAAGGCAGAGCGTATTTCAACCCGAAACTACCGTAACTTATCACTAAATAACCACTAGTATGAGCTAGCAGGATCATTGTGGACAAGGGAGACTCTGGTTGAGACTTCAGATGTGATAATTCGGTCGTGCCTAATGTTAGGTCAATGGCGCAGTGGTGAACACGGTCACCTCATGAAAGCATGGCTGGAGTTGAAATCTCGACTGTGGTAAGAATGTGCGCTACTGATGAGCTCGGCCATGTGTAGCAACATTAATTACTGATGACCCGGTCACGTCTGAAGATGAGTTTCGTGTTGTTTCTCCGCACCAGCGAGTCCAAATGGAAGCGTTATGTTAGGTCAATGGCGCAGTGGTGAACACGGTCACCTCATGAAAGCATGGCTGGAGTTGAAATCTCGACTGTGGTAAGAATGTGCGCTACTGATGAGCTCGGCCATGTGTAGCAACATTAATTACTGATGACCCGGTCACGTCTGAAGATGAGTTTCGTGTTGTTTCTCCGCACCAGCGAGTCCAAATGGAAGCGTTAGTAAATGACTTCACGGACATCACTGGCGGCGGTAAATGACGCCTCACCTACGACCAGACGTAACGCATACCTTCAGAACTCACACAGAACAAGAAAAGGATATCTATAGAGTTTTTTCGTGGCTTCGTTCACTAACGATGCTTCACCATTATACAAAAACGTTTTGCGTCATCTGTGCACGTTGTTCGATTTGATTAAAAATGTCCTTGCAATAACTATAAAGTTTTGTGCACGTGTAACGCGCAACCGAAATCAGCGAGCGCGCACGAATTAAATTTGAGTTGTGTGACGGGGCGTGCTGCTGTGTTGTCGGTGCCGATATGGCTTGCGTTTGCGTAAGTCGTGTGCATAACTTACTGGGCCCTAGGCTCATGTTTGTTCGTATTGTTTCTCTTTTCAGAACTGCTGTTCGACGTCCTACTTTGGAAAAACGTTGTTCCCCGTTGCCTCCATAATGCTCCAAATTCGGGCTACAAGTGCTACGGACAGCCTGAGCAGAAACGGCTGGCCTAAAATGTTACACACGAACGTCTTCCAGCTCTTCTACCTGTGCCGTAGTTGCTTGACGATACTACACGGATCTCAATCATTTTAGCTCCGTTGTACTCCAAACATCGTCGCAGCACCGACCGCGTTTCAGCCGCCCACGGTAATCTCGGAATGTTCTCACTTCCCAGGCACTGGTAATTTGGAATATTGTGGTGGTCCTCTTGAACACTTTCTGAGTCAAGCCCTTTATTACTATAACTTGCTAACACTCTCGTAACCGTCCTGTCGAATTCGTTCATTTTTGTCAGTGAACCCAGTGAAATGCGCTTGCATTCACTTAGGGTAGTCAGAGAGTCTTTTTGACCACTACGCATCTACTGAAGCGGAACCGAGAGCAAGGATGCTGCAGCATACTTATTAGACAGTGCCCGTTCAATAATCCTTCGTCGCTATTTCCTTCTAGTTAACAAATTACAAAAATTCACTCACCTTTTTAACTAATTTTGTAACAGGCAAGCCGAACGTTCTGGCTTCGTGTACCCGATA
>QNGE01002445.1:95379-106015 GCA_008508345.1 Paragonimus westermani | reverse complement strand
TCGGTAAAAGTCTGTCGACGCAAATCAGAAAGGCGTTGTGTATTCATTATATCGGCGTACGCTCCGACGGACAGCTGTCCGGATGCTACCAAGGATGCGTTCTATGACGCCCTCGTTGACCTTCTTAGGCAGTCTAAACACTCAGACATCATACTAGCGGGCGATTTTAATGCTCAGCTTGGTCGTCTTTCTCCGGATGAGAAGCGGCTATGAGGTATGTTTAGTTCCGGGCACAACGCACTGACAATGGCGAGAGACTACTATAGGTGTGCGCATCCCACGGTCTGTATATTTCGAGCACTGCACTCCAACACAGGACGAAGCACTGTGTTACTTGCAGACCTCCGTGTGCTTCTCGACCGTGGGCACAGTTGGATCATATAGCAGTTAGTTACAGGTGGTTGGACACAGTTGGATCATATAGCAGTTAGTTGCAGGTGGTGCAACTGGGTTAAGAACTGTCGTGACTTTTGGAGCAATCATCTGGACTCGGACCATGCCAATGTGCGTGCCCGTTTCGTTCTGTCATTTGCCCAGAGGACTTCCGCTCGTAAATTAACTGGCACTCGAGCGATGAGGATGTAAAAAGCGCTCACCAAAAGGCGTTGATGAAGAATTTGCCCACTTCGAGTCAGATGATCCTAACGAACACTGGGAACAAATCGCCGGAGCTATGAAAGCGTGCTGTGGACAGGCATGTTCCGAAGGAGCTGTTCAGTTTCGACAGAACTGGATTTCCGTCACATCGATAAATCTCATGAACAAGCGTCGCTCTATCCCACCTGGTTCTGAATATGATGACGACCGTCAAGAAGTTAAACTCAAGCTGACTAAAAGCTTGCGCAAAGACCGTGAGCACTACTTGGTCCAACATTCGAAAGAGATGGAAAAAGCCTTTTTATGTGGGAATAGCAGAAGGTTTATTTCCCTGATCCGTGGTTGTACTGACTGTCAAGTCAGTGTAAGTGAAACTATATATGAAAAAGATGGTTCACTTATCACCAGCCAGTCGCGCCGACTTGACAGGTGGGCTGAACATTTTGAAGAGCAGTTCAGTTGGCCTCAACCAGATCATGTGGACGGCGGGACTCGATTGGTGAGCTATTGCATCCCAGACGGTCCTCCGTTGGAAGCAAAAGTGGTCATGGAGCTCAAGTTATTGAAGCGTACTAAGGCTCCTGGACCAGACCTCCTCCCTCCTCCTCTTTTCAAGAATGGCGAAGTAAGGTTGCTATCAGNGTCTATGTGACAACCACAGAGGCATCAGTTTGGTGTCTGTTGCATTCAAGTTACTCACTGGCCTCATTTTACGTCGGCTCACCAAGCCCAGAGAAAGTCAAATACGCAAAGAACAAGCTGGATTCAGATCCGGTCGAGGGTGCGTTGATCAGATTGTTACCCTACGACGGGTCTTGGAACATCGGCATTCATATAGGTAGCCGACGGTCGTGGTCTTTATGGACCTGAGGGCTGCTTTCGATTCAGTTGCTCGTAACGTCCTCTGGAGCTGTCTCCTTCGCAAGCGAGTACCAGTGAAATACATGAATCTATTGAGATCACTGTACGCTCACTCTGCAAGCAGAGTGAGAGTTTATGGACAACTGCCTTGGACGTTCATCACTTCTAGTGGTGTTCGACAGAGTTGTCTGAATTCCCTCTCCCTGTCATGGACGACATTCTGGAGAGGACGCCTCGTGAATCCAGTGGGCTTGGTGTTGGGCTTATTTCTGGCGCTAGATTAACCGATCTGGAGTACGCGGACGACATTGTCTTACTTAGCCCTTCTGCCACAGACATGCAGACCATGCTGAACAAGGTGAGTAATCGGGCTGGTTTGTATGGAATGCGATTCGCACTTTCAAAGTGCAAAGTTCTGCTTCAAGACTGGGCCACTTCCACCCCTACTTTCTTCATTGCAGGTGATCCGCTTGAGACTGTGGACAGTTTCGCATACTTAGGTAGCAACATCTCGTCAGCCTGTAATATTGCTGATGAGATGTCAGCGAAGATAGCAAAGGCACGAGTTGTCTTTGCCAAACTGCGTCATTTGTGGCATCGAAAAGACGTTCGGTTGTTGCTGAAATGAAGGGTATATAAGGCCTGTGTGTGTTCCATTTTGCTGTATGGTTCGGAAACGTGGCCTGTTCACAAGGAAGATATCAACAGGCTTGCTGTGTTTGACCATCGTTGTCTCCGCCAATTGGCCCACAGTAAGCGGACTGATCGCGTGAGCAATGTGACATTTCGCCGGCGCGTATTCTGGAACGCTCAGGATGCGCGAACAATTGGCCAACTAACTACGTTGCGCAGCTTGCGATAGTTCGGTCACGTGCTCCGCATGCCAGCTGAACGTTTACCGTACCGGGCACTATATAGTGAAACCACCAACAGTTGGATAAAACCGCGTGGTGGTCACGCAACAACATGGTCACGAAATATGAAGACCTTGACTACTCCATTGAGCAAAGTGCGCAGGTATCGCCTGCCTGGCTGGGTTCCTCGTGATCACTGAAACCGCTGGTTAGAGACGCTATCCGAGATGGCAATGTGTCTCAGTCAATGGCGTACCTGTATCCATACCAGTTCTAGTTCTTCCGCTTAGTCTTCTTTAATAATTGTTGACCGTCTTAGTAACGTTTCATTCCAAGATATTCCACGTTACTGTTGAGGTGAGCGGCGGCTCGACACACATTATATTTGGACAGGCTCATAGCTGTTATGATGATGATGATGATTATGATGATGATGTGAACTTTGCATCTGAGAGTACTTGAGCTTGTCAAGAAAGGGAATTGTAATAATCCAGTTAAACAGCAACTTTGGTGGTTTACACAGGTTGGAGTGGCTGGGTTCAACAAACGGACAGTTCACTGTTTTAACGTACTCCGATGGTAGCGGACAGCTGGGCATAAAACAAAATACACGGTTACCCCGCCTACCCTATTCACCGTATATCGATTTCAATTAATTATTAAAACTGTTCATTCCCTTCAGCAGTCTGAACACATTACTTAGGACAAGCATTTTGTAGTGACTGTTCAGTTCCAAGTTTGCAATAGTATGAATTGATTTTTATGTCGAAAATTAGGGGTGGATTTGATGGATAGTCGATCAGTAGTTTGCGAGGCGGAGCTCATTCATAGACAATTAATTCTACCAAAATCGTTCCTAGAGGGCTAACTATCGCAACCCCGTCTATTCGCTTTCGGAAATAAAAGTTGAAACTTTCAGTATTGGTTATGACATGCATCTTTATGTTATGAACCGGTGCACAGTAAGAGGTTATATCAAATCCTGTTTTTGAAACGTAGGATGTGATCAATAAGGCAGCGTTATGGTGGATAGCCCTCTAGGACCGAGTTTAGCTGAATTAGTTACGTCTATGATTGAGCTCCGCCTCGTGAATACACTGCATGACGTCCCGATTCATAGTCGATGTGCTGACGATGAAGTGGTACTTGAACACGTAAAAGAGGCAACAGACAAACTCCTTGCACCGGAATTTAACGTGATCGTCTGAGTTTGAAAAGGATGACACTCTCGCCTTTCTGTTATCAGCATCAAGCCAGGGAAGTATGATACAGTAGGTCGATCAGTCCACCTGGGGAGGACAGTATTTGAAGTTCAACAGTTCCTCACCCATACAGCACAAACGCTCGCTAGTTCGCGATCTGTTTCACAGAGCGCAAACTATATGTACGGGTGATACACTAGATACCAAGTTGGAATTTATTCGTGAGACCCTGGTCTCCAATGGTTATCTATTGGGTTTCACTGACTTTCACAGTAAGGAGAAAGTAATAAACCCACAAGCAACGTCTGTCCCGAAGAAACGGGTGTACATGCAATTACCATACATAGGAGGTATTAATATGTCGTTTCTAACGCGACGACTGATGCAGGTCATCCAACGGATGTACAATGCAACTACACTGCGGTTACCCAGTCGCACTGAGTCACTCACCCTTCTTCACATTAAGACGTGGACGCCAGGTCTGTCCATTTCACACTGTATCTACCATTCCACCTGCAGCTGCGGTGACGTTTACATTGGCAGAACTGATCGATCCCAGTACAGCTTAACGTGTCTAAGCAGTAGCACAGCCGCCAAACAGTAGCATTCGGCTAGGACGAGACAATACCTCGTTTATCACACGACACTTGTCAATTATGTCACATCAAGCTTGCGCTATTATTCGCAGCTGTGATGAAAATTCACAATCCACGGGTGCTATGGTATGCAAAAACCTTATTGGTCAGTGGTTAGCAGCTGCCTCCATGCGCTCAAAACAATGGACTGTCAACCTGTTTGTTTGGCTTGGCTATGAGTATCCTTCATTACCCAACTTGACCCGTACTTCCACACATTTCATTTTAAATTTGTTTCTCATGAACTCTTGCCACTCGCGCGTTTATGATTAATGACGGTGTGTGAAATGATTTCATATTATTGGCTGCGTCTTTGGAATACTTTTTTCAAATGGCTTCAGAAAATTCAGTGGTTCAAAAGCGGTGAAGCAGAAGGCAGGTCAACAAGTTGTGATACCCTATGTTTCAGTCACCTCGGGTGGCCTTCCTGAGGAAGGTGCACAGAGTGATTCTTGGAAGTGTCTTTATGGGAAGTTCTGACTATTTGTAAGTTTTTTGCATCATACTTTGCATTCGTCTGGCGCATCTGGTTGACAGTAATGTGTGGACACAATACACCCTGGTTGAGTTAGTGGATAAACGAGTGACAAAACAATCGCACAGATGTTGATTTCGCTGCAGAGAATGTGGAAACCGATCAGAATACAATGAATAATTAGCAGAGTTTTTGTTTTCCATCATGATCGTGACAATAAGGTAAAATGACAAGCAGTCATGCCATAACAACGGCTAATGCATATAGTTCTTGACGTGAGATCACCCAATACTGACGTTATTTTTAATTATGATACAACCACATAATCTACTCCACCTTGCGTAGAATTTACTTCTACACCAGCTTTGCGTTAACAGAAGCAAACTACCTAAACCTTGATCGTGCGGACAGGGAAACCACTTGGTACCGACGCAGTCCGTTATTACTTTGTCACTGTTATGTCCCCCGATAAGTTCACTGGCTAAGCGCCAGTCTCTACTTCACAGTAATAGACACCATCTTATATATGTGCAAGCCATTAGCAGTTTGTTATATTCCATACTGTTTGCTTGTTTTTTTCGTGATATTTATTGTAGATATATGTATAATACTTAACGTCACCTCGCGTAGTCTACGGCAATAACTATATTCCATCAAACGTAAACGAGTTCCTCACAAATAAACTTGTTTATGTGCTCTGTCTTCTATATAGCTTGAACATAGCAACCTCATAATTGGCGAATTACGTGCGTCACTTGCGGAATCCCAAGCCCACCTCAAAGCAGTTGAATGTGAACTGACAGATACCTTGGGAACCAAACAGGAGGCAGAAGCCCGCCTTTCTGCTATCCACAGTATTTTGCGAAGACTTCTTGGTTTTCGGCAATCTCAGTACTTATCTCGTCAGGAGAACTCACAGAAAGCAGAGGCATTCCGGACTCAAAAAAATTCGGATGTTAGTGTTGCAGGTGGATTAGACGATATGGAAGATGTTAAGTCTCGTAACACTTGTGACAGCCCACGAAGTACCGAAATGCAAGAAAAAGGTCACCCTCATCTACTAACTGACGAGAGAGACAGTGAGGTGGAGACTCGTAAAATGATAGAGAAAATTATGGGTGATCGTATGAAACCAGAGCTTACTTCCACATTCCCCGAACCACGCCGAAGAGGTCGTCGCCGACTGTACTATGAGTCAACAGATCAGTTTGTTCCATCGGCTCGACAAACTCGGTCGTCAACGAGAAGCCGGAGGTCAAAATCTTCTTCTCCAGTTCGAGGTTAGCATCACTTTGGTTGGTGTTGCTTACCCCATCTCGGTTGATTAAACAGTGGGATGAAAATATCATGCGAATGAGCCAGGGTATTTTATTTGTCCCTTCCGGTGAATATTTTATCCCACCTATTGTTATTTAGCATGTGGACCGATTCGATTCATGTTGCGGGTACCTGAGTGCAAGGTACAATCAGCATCGTCATAATGATCACGAAGATACACAGTCCAAAATCTTAGTTTACAATACTTCACGTGAACATATTAACGGGGTGGTTATGAGATATATCATCCACAACTTATTACTAACTGAACCTGGTGTTGAGTTCAATATTTAAAAGGAACCATTCACTTGCTAATTGATGTGTCTTCTCAGTTCCCGATAGACACAAAATTATAGTAAACACGGCCAGTACAAAGGGGATATGAAATGTACAACAGTGAACCTCGAGGTAAGAATTTAATTTGTATGCGAGAAAGGTGAGATTTCAACGCACACTAATAAAGAAAAATATGCAACTCAAAATATTTCAAATGAGAACGGAACGACAATAGTTTTTGCTCACTTATGTACAGACAAAATACCAAAAATATCCACAACCTCTTGCCTTCAGTCCCTCAATAAGCTCTACATAAACAGCCTCGAGAATACAAAAATTATTGGCAAGACAAGAAATTCCCTGGATGCGTGCACATACGGGTCCATTGGTAGATCGCGCTACAGGTTTGGGTAAGGATTGTGAGAGGTTTGGCATCAGCGACTGGTTGTTATCCCCAAAGATATTGCATGCCAACTTCTTGCAGGCCTTCAGATGACAGGCAAAGAAAACAATCACAAAATATCTGCGTGCAAAACCATTGCCTCAGGCCAGCGATTTCAGGAATCTGTTTTGGAAGTATATTTTTCAATGAAAGAGCGGAGAAAACCGATTTACACAAGCGTTACTGAATCGTAAGAATAAGTAGTGAAAGGTAGAAACAAGTCATATAGAGAGTATATCCTTCGAACTTCATGAAAACACTAAAGTTTTGTAGGACCCAATATATAATATTTCACAAGTTAACTTCCGAGGTTTTATAAAATCAGTCCGCTCGAAGCCAGCTGAATCAAATCAATAGACGAACACTGTTGGTATTATTCCATGCATCCTGCTCGACCACAAAAGTTTACTATGAAAATTACGGCAAACCTGGCCAATCACATTTGGACGGTAAAGCGAAAGAAAAGCCTGAGTTAGGGATCAACTGACTGAATTCAAGAGAAGCTTGTTTTTCAGTATGTAAACGAGACTTCAGGTGTGCAGTAACCAGATGGACAAATGGTTTGAATAGCATTAAACTTTTATCATATGGTGCAGTCGTGAAACATTCAGACAGACCCATACCGCTTTCACTTTTAATTAGATGACGGCTATCGATAATCTGGGCAATCGGGTGAGGGCGGAGTACACTTTTTTTCATTCTAGATACTTAGAGCTAGTGTTATCTTGGAGCTGTTAACTGGAACAAAAACGGTCAGGAGCTGGTTTAACAACCTTCAGAGATAGCAGATATAGTGTCGGAGTGAAAGCTGAAGGTTGTAGTAAAGCAGCGCAGCACGCTCACTCGATTGCTTTCTTTAGTTTCTAGGTGGCTTGTTTAAGGGATTGTGTGGGGCAGCTAATACTTACTGACTTCCTAAGTACAATTTGTGTTTACACGTGGGAATTCCATTTTATCAAAATATTCATTAAGTTCGGTGGGATGTGCAGTCCCCATTAGTAATTCTGTTAGTAATTGACTCCTGAGGTGGGGTTTAATGCGAGCGTACCTGTTTTGATAACAGCCTGCTCTGACGAGCACCCGTTCGCGTCATTTCGATTGGAAGCTTGTTGAGTTTTAGCATTGCCCGGTCCATGTTTGTTTGTGGTGAATGGAATGTCTCAGTTCCAGGAGAGATGAGATTGGTATAGTAAGCACTACTCAAAAGCAGACCTGGCTAAATGATTGTATACGATGACTCGGTCTTACGTAACGTGAAACCACTGTGACAGGAGTCAACGGGGTTGCCTCAAGAAACTTTGGCCGGAGTGCAAATACTGGTTTTGGTGGTGTTGTTCACCACTGACGAGATCAAGAAGAGTGAAATGTTGTCCAGTGTTTTTTTAAGAAGCTGGATGAAGAATTTTTGTTCTCCAGTGGTACTTGTTAACTGTACTTCACTTGGTGTTGTTCGTTTATTGATGGCGAAAATGCACGAGATGGTATCAACTCACAGAGTCAGTCTTCCGATTTGTGGTGGCAAGTACGTGTTTAATGGTCATATTGGAATGGGCTCACCCTGAATAAGCAACTTTCGGTGCTACTCTGCAGGTTGCTGACAGTGAATTGCAGTATAGAAGTGACGACAAAATAGTCGCACACTCTGAATTACATTTTGAAAAGCTGAAAGCTTGTACCACTAGCACGACGAAGACGAAGCGCACTGCAATATTAGCAGAATGCTACATGGCACGGTTACTGGAATGCAGGTATCTTAGTTCCCAGTGTCGTTCTCGTATATCTCTTGAGGAAAAATCATCGTTTGCTAATTAACCACATACAATCACTCTCCATGAAAATCTGCTCATCACTCCTTGGTTATCAAGATCCGTCGTGAATCGTCACTGTATAAGTCATTCCACTTTTTGAACAACATATGTTACACATATGTTACACACTAATTGCAGGAATGATGAAAACGTTTCCACTGCTGACAACGGTTAACATAACGTTATCATGTTGCTTGTACATTAGGAACATAAATGTGACCGTATCTCCGTGTAATGAAAAGTAATTTGATAAAATATACCGAGTGGGTGTCGGATTATAGATCCCACAAAATGTGTTGAATTCTTGTGCCTATGCATTGTTAAACTGAAACATTCTACATCCGTCGATTGAGCATTACTGTGATATTTCTGATTTCCTTTCAACAGAGAGATTTCAATCGCTAGCAGACCGTCCAACTTCGGCAGAACGTCAATCAGGATCTAAAGGTAAAGTTGAAGATACCACCTCCAACTTACATGGGTCTGGAACTTTCGGGTTAACAGGTGAACTGGGCCTAGTGGCAGTGTCTCCTGAGTGGAAACAAACATTACGATTGCACCGAAATGGACTTCGCTATCACGGACTACCTGGATCCGATTTGGACCCGGAGGCAGTGCGGTTAGTTATCAGGGCTTTTCTTCGACATCTTGTTCACATCGAAAGAGAACGCGACACAAAAGAAATGAAGATACGTCTGGGTGAAGAACAAATCCTGGAGTTAAAACAACAGCTTGCTGAATCCGAACAGCGTACTACGCATTTGCAAGCGGTTATAGGTGGTACAGAGAAAGGTTTGTTCCAGGTGCAACAGTACACATGCACTTAAAGCGGTGAAAGTTATGTAATCCGTTTGGAAAATTTATTTATGCGACGAGACAACAGGCGTGTAAAATCTCGATAAAAGGGCCCTTCTCAAAACCAAGTCAGGGAAGTAATGATAGTATTGATCGTGTTGGTTAAGCAATCAACCAACGCTAATTCGCAAGCCAAAAGTGAGTTTCCTAGAAGACATCCCAAACATCTCATCGTGCGTGGCGAAAGAGAAGGAAATAGGAAGGGTACGAGAAGGGACCTGACTAATAAAAATTAACAACGTCTGTATCCAAACATAGAACATCAAGGTGCCTACACATTGCAAACAAACAACCGAGCAGTAAGTGAAAGCGAAGCGTCATCAGCGAGACAGCTTCCTAGAGACGGATTTCACTGCCCCGCGTCATTGAATGCAATCACTTCACAGACAACTCGGCTAAACAACGACAACGCTCACGCCACTGAGCTCGATTAGCCGTCATCTTACTCAAAGTCTCCAGCCACTGACTCTGTGAGTCGAGAGGGCCCCAGCCCGGGAGACGAACATATCATCATCATCATAGACAGCAATACATCAGTGGTTCACACCAATGCTTAACTGCCACGTAACCATGAAGAAAAAGCAAACTCTATATATATAGGGGAGAAGGAAAAAAGAAGGGGACGGGAAGGGACCTAACTACTGAAAATGACTACGTCCATATTCAAACATTTAACATCAAAATGCCTACACCGTGCAAACAAACAACCGAGCTGCAAGTGAGAGTGAGGCGTCATCAGCGAGGCAGCTTCCTAGAGACGGATTTCACTGCCCCGCGTCATTAAATGCGCTCACTTCACAGACAACTCGGCCAAACAACGACAACACTCACGCCACTGAGCTCGATTAGCCGCCATCTCACCTAGAGTCTCCAGCCACCGACTCTGTGAGTCGCGAGGACCCCAGCCCCGGAGACGAACACGACTCACAGTGGCCAACCCCTTGGTGAACGACTTCATTTCCCTACGCCAGGTCATTATCTGACCACCTCGCACCTTACACCAGTCGGTCGCAGTGTCAGCGAACAGTGCTCGGTGTGGAAGACGACTAGCTGGCATCCTTAATACGTGACCTAACCATCTAAGCCTGTGCGCACGTAGAGACTGGACAAAAGAACTCGCTTGGCAATCACTACCAAACACTCGCTTTCTAACCTCTTCGTTACTTACGCGCTGGTGCCACCCGATACGAGCGATTGAACGCAAACATCGGTGGACAGATACTTGAAGACGGTTGACGTCTTCTACCCTGAGTGGCCAGGTCTCGCTGCCGTAAAGTAATACGGCCCTCACCGTTGTCTTATATACACGACCTT
>QNGE01002445.1:76801-95298 GCA_008508345.1 Paragonimus westermani | reverse complement strand
TGAGCGACTCTAAAAGTGTAGATCGATCCACTGAATCGAACGCACCTTTATAGTCGAGAAATACAACAATTGTTGGCCGGCGGTACACATGACGCTGCTCCAGAATTTGACGAAGAGTAAAAATGTGATCTACACATCCCCGCCCGGGACGAAATCCTGCCTGTTTTTCCTTAATGTTTACCTCTCGAGCTGCAGTGAGTCGACGAACTATAATGGGTGCTAGAACCCTAGAAATGACTGGGGTCAAACTAATTCCTCCGTGGTTTTCACAAGAGCCCCTTATACCTTTCGTGAATATAGGAACTATTATCGAGTGACCCCAACTCGAGGGGATAGTTTCCGTCGTCCACACAAGTTGAAGTAAATGAGTCAAAGCCTCTACTAACGCCTCTCTCCCTTCTTTGAAAAGTGCCGGCACAAGGTCACCTGGACCAGCAGCCTTATTACGCTTGAGAGCCACGATGCAATGGCGGAGCTCAGTCTCAGTGGGTGGTTCCAAGTCCACCGACCATGGCACTACATCACAAGTTTGTGGCGGCAACGAAACAGAAGCAGGAGGCCAGTTAAATTGACCCTCAAAGTGTTCCGCCCACCGCTCTAACCTTCTGGACTTATTATAGACGAATGTGCCATCTGTCTCGCTGATAGCTTCACTGACAGACGGTCGCCTGGGACCAGTGGAACGGATAAGCTTGAACAGTTTGCCAGTGTTTCCTGAAGCAAAAGCCGTCTCCATCTCCTTAACTTTTCCCAATAACCAAGCCTCACGATCAGCCTTTAGGCTACGTTTCAGTTTCCTACGGACCTCTCTTCTACACTTGTTATATGAACTGCCATGCAGATGTACCTGCGTCACGAATGGCCTGTGTGATCTGGGTTCAGGAGCGATCAGGATCTTCAGAGTGAGAACTACTAACGCAGGTTTCTAAGCTAGTTTAATACTTATGCTTTACCGACGGTATAGTCAGTTTCTTAACAGCCAATCGTTGCTGTCGGTGGGGTCGTTGCTCAGCAAAAGTGAGTACGAAACGACAACGGACCAGCGCATGATCTGAATCTAGGTACGTGCTCCAATAAGAACGACAGTCCTGAATGGAACCTTGTCACCGATAACTAACAGCTATGTGGTCTATCTGAGACCAAGTCTGACTCAGAGAGGGAGGGCTCCAAGTATAGCAATGACGTGCACGATGCCCAAAACTAGTGCTGGCTAAAAACAGCCTATGTTCGGCGCACAGCTGCAATAGTCGCCCACCGTTTTCCGAGCGATGTGATCCTATCCCAAACCTGCCACCTGAACGAGATTCGGCCTCACCAAGGAGGCCGACCTGGGCGTTCATATCTCCGGCCAGAACGACTATATCAGAACCACGTGTCGACCGGAGGAGAGTGGCCAGCTCCGAATAAAAGAGGTGCTTGACGCCGATGTCACTACAGTCAGTTGGAGCATAAGCAGACACAACGAACAGATTTCCGACGGTTTTGCGTCTAGAACTGACTCTAACAGAACCTGCCAAGCGGACGGTACAAAGTCTACCATTAACACAAATACCATCTATCAATGCGGCTGCGGCCTTCGTGCTGAGGACTATACCTACTCCAGCCTGACCGGTGACGGCGACCGGAGAGTCACCTGAAGTGTATAACCAGTATCGGGTAGAAAGTGCGGGTGCTGTTAATTCCATACGTTGACTACTGTCGTGGATCCTAGTCTCTGAGGTACAGCAAACATCAATATGTAGCAAGTCTGAAGTTCTTGCGAGAGCAACTGTTGTGGAACCTACAGAGAAGTTAACAGAATTGGGGGTCGGTTGGGGCTTGAGAACTAAATTTGATAGGACAGTGGGGGAGGAGTCAGCAGTAACATGTTTTCGCCCATCCACCCTGCTGTATGCAGCAGATAGGGCGACCCGGTTTATACTGCGAGACGGCCGATGCAGTATAGAATTGTTTATGTTATGGGGATTCATGACTGTGTGTGGGCTGAGATACTGTCAGGACGCCCAGACCTAGGTAGGAGAATGATTAGGGTTCTCAACCAAAGCCTTTGGCTCAAAAGCCTGTACTGCAAGGCAGCGGGTGGATGGCGGTGTACCAGAAATGGGACGTTTTTCGGGAAGAGATGCCAACCTTCTTCCAACCCCCAACCTGGAGGACCATGAGACTGTGGCCTGCCTGGTATGAGTAACTCTGTCCAGTTTAGCCCAAACGGTCATCGAGATGCGCAAGCCGTCACACCACGTCAAGGTCCAGTTTCACCGTGACGGGGGAGACGAACCCGATCTATACTTATCAGTCTTTTTGTGATCGACTTCATTTTTGTACACCAGGTCATCATCTGTCCACCTCGCATCTTAAGCCAGACTGCCGCAATATCCGCATAGTGTGTTCGGTGTGTTAGGTGACTTAATACATGTAGTATCCATCTAATTCGGCCAAACACCCGCTTCCTAACCTCTTCCCTACTTACTCGTTGGTGGCACCTGATACAAGTGAATGAGGGTAGACATCAGTTGTCGACTACTTGAAGTTGGTTCGCATGTACTCTGAGCTGCCACGTTTTGCTGTCTTAAAGTACCACATCCTTCACTGTTGTTTTTTTATCGACCTTTAAATATCAGATATATCTCTCTGCCACCATAAGTGCCCCAAACTAGCGAACACCACTTTAGCCTTAGAAGTGCACGCTTCCGTTTCATTCCCTACACTCCTGCTGCCGTTGATGCAGCCTCTCAAATGCACAAGCTGGTCGAAAAGCTCCATGAATTCATTATATAACATTAATTGTACGTAATCACAGCTATCTTGCAGAACCACCGTGCATTTTGAGGCTGCAAAGCGTAATCCGAAGTATTATCAGAACGAGAAATAGCGATTAGCATTGTTTGTGCTGATTGAAAGCTGGCAAATAGCAACACCTTGTCAGCATAATCAGTATGTCATCTCTCATCTGGTAGGAGGCCCACGCCGGCACCTTGTGATTGCTGGAGACAACCTTCCACTATATCGTCTATCAGAAAACTGAACAAAAGTGTAGGAGAAAACTCCCTTGACGTACGCCCCTCCTGCTATTGAAAATGTCAGTCAGTTAATCGTAACGCCTAACCTGGGCTGAAGCGTGCGAACAAAGTGCCGACAGCATGTTCATATACTTGGTCGGTATACCTCTGCGTTTAAGCGATTCTAAATGTGTAGATCGATCCACCGAATTAAACGCACTTTTACAATCGGGAATTACAGTAATTGTTGGTCGGCGGTACACATGGCGCCGTTTCCCAATTTGGCGAAGAGAAAAACGTGACCTATACATCCCTCCTCCAAGGCGAAACCCTACCTGTTCTTCCGTGACTTTTGCCTCCCAAACTGCAATGAGTCGACGAAGTATAGTGGATACGAGGACCCTAGAAATGATTGGGGTTAAACTGGTTCCGCTATGGTTTCCGCAATAACCCTTGATACATTTCGTGAACACAGGAACCGTTATCGCATGACCTCAGCAAGAAGGGATGGTCTTCGTCGTCCGCACAAGTTGAAGCAACCGACTGAAGGCCCCTAGTGACACCTCTACACCTTCTTGAAAAAGTGTCAAAATGCGATCATCAGGGCCAGCAGCCCAATTACGTTTGAAAGCTGAAACGCAACCGTAGATATCCGTTGTAGTGGGGAGTTCCAAACCTACCGACCAAGGTACAACATCACAAGTTTGTCGCAGCAACACAGTAGAAGCATGAGGCCAGCTAAATTGACCCTCGAAGTGTTCCACCCACCGCTCTCACCTTTTGAACTTATTGTGGATGAGAGTGCCATCTGTCTCGCTGACAGCTTCACTGACAGTCGGTCGTCTGACATCATTGGGACGGATCAGCCTGAAGAGTTTGCCGGTGTTCTCTGAGGCAAAGGCGGTCTCCATTTCTTCAACTTCTTCCACTAACCAAGCCTCGTGACCAGACTTTGGACTACGCTTCAGTTTCCTACGGATATTTTTTCTAGACTTGTTATGTGAACTGTCAGGAGGATTGCTCCGTCTGATTTTTAACAACTGCAGGGGTTTCTCCGAGATCCAATGTACCATGTACCCCCGTGCCACGTGCTACAGTACCTATGTACGTTCTTCCGACGAACGTTTAATGACGCACGTATAACCAACGACGCCAGATATCAGGACTAAATCAACTCTCTGGAAAAGTGGTAATATTGACGTACATAACGTAAGCAATTGCAAGGAAAGGACCGCCTTTCGAAACAGTTGGTTCCTTTCATTATTTTGAATATAACAGTAGAAGACGGACACTGGTAGATGCATTTCGTATCGCCTATTCAGTGCCAAATAATAGTAACCGGGAACATATATATGATACTAATGGGATGGGAGAGTGAAGAATAAAATAGCAAATAGAGTGGAGAACGACAGGACAGAATTACTAGGTCCATGGGAGTCTAAGGCCCACATACAATTGTTTTTGAACACACAACGTTGGCCCGATACGACTAATCGCGACCGCCTCAGCAAAACGCAGGAAATGCAGATTAGCGTGGCGCATTATAATTCTGAATGTTGCTTCTGGATTTATCCGGTTGCCAGTTGCCAACATGTGCCTGACGATAGACGAGGCCGGAAATTTGCGTGATCCCAGAACCAAGGAAGTAGACTGGCAGTCACTTCCTGAACCCATCTCGGCAGATGTTCCTTCACCCTAGAGTTCAAGCATCTATCGGTTTTACCGATGTCACTTTCGCCGCAGTTACACACAAATTGATAAATACAGTGTGAGTTGGTGCCATTAGGTTACTCTCCCTTTACTAAAGGTAACGGTAGCTTCCGAGTTCGGTCAACGACTACGATTTCAGCCACATTATATGCTCGCCTAATGGATGCGACGAGACGTTTTGTGGTTAGGAGTGAAGAACTGTCACCTTTGAATGGTAGTTCAATGTAGACTTTCTTCTTCCCAACCGTGGGAACCTTATCTCCTACAATACGCTGCTGGCTGTGCCTATTGATATATCTTNCACGAAAAAATCCGCTAGCATCGGTCCTAACGGACTCCCCATGGCGACTTTGTCTATTTGTCGATGAGGGTTATTCTGGAAACTGAAAGTGATGTTCTCCGTACATAGTTTGAGCATATCCATGGGAATTTTGACATCAAAGTCTTCAGTCTCGTCCAGATCGTGTAATGGAACATTTGTAAACAGTGATTCAAAGTCTATTGTACACATGACTGTCTGCTAGATTGACTTTGTCTAGATCTTCAGTTAAACTGAATGAGTCTTTAACGGTATATGTATCGAATTTCTGTTTTCTTGGGGTCAGAGGCTGTACCAACCAACGAGCCAGCTTGTGTTGTGAGACACTGGTCATAGATAGAATCGGTCTGAGTGGTACTCCTGGCTTGTGTGAGTGTGGTTTTGATGATGTGTGCTAGGCGCATTTGTTCATCCGAACGTTTAGGTGATGAACCTCGAATGCATACAACCACTTTGCATGATAATGAGTATCCACTAAGATTGATCAATAGACACAGCCAACAGCGTATTGCAGGAGATAAGGTTCCCACGATTGGGAATAAGAAAGCCTATATTGAACTACTATTCAAAGGTGCAAACCTCAATTCGTTTGTGTGTGTAGGACAAAAAACAATGTTTCCGTCACTAGGCCGTCAACGGTCCTAATGGCACGAAAATCATATGCACAAGTGACCGACAGGCAGTGACAAACCGACCGATCGGTCTGATGTGTCTAAATACCCGGCCTTCCGACAGGCTTATTAGCTTGTGACAGTTTCATGGCGGACCGTAGGAAATCCTCATTCACAGGGGTTAGGGAGGGTAAGACTGACACAAAACAATAGGTGTGTGGGCAGGTTGGTGGTGTTTAGTGGCTGGGGTGGCGGGCTGGAGGAATCAGTTGTTTTAGGCATGGGTTGTTGGAATAACGATAATAAGCGTGTAGTTGGACGGGGTCAAGAGGATGGGCGCGACAGGGTCAGTGGAAGGGAGTTTGGACCTCTAAAGATGACCTACAACCTGCTTCACGAATGACCTGTGAGATTTGAGTCCGGCAGCTATTAGGATCATCGGAGTGAGAACTACTAAGACAGCTTTCCCAGCTGGTTTGATACTTATGCTTTACCGACGACGAAGCCAGTTTCTCAACAGGTGGCCGGTGCTGTTGGCAGGTTCGTTGCCCAGCAAAAGTAAGAACGAAACGATAACGCACCAACGCATTATCTGATTCCAACTACGTGTAATAAGGATGACAGTCTTGAATGGAACCCCGCCCTCTACAACTAACAGCTACGTGGTCTATCTGAGACCAGGTGTGATTCAAAGAGGGTAGGCGCAAATTATAGCAATGACGTACACTGTGCCCAAAACTAGTGCTGGCTAAAAATAGCTCGTGTTTGACGCACAGTTGCAACAATTGCTCTCCACAGTCTGAGCAGTGTGGTGCTATCCAAAACCTGTCACCTAGGTGATATTCGGTCTCACCAGGGCGGGCCACCTGGGCATTCATATCATTGGCCAGAATGACTATATCAGAACCATGTGTCGACCGAAGGAGAGCAGTTAGATCTGAATAAATAGACGCCCCTGATGCCTACGTCATTACAGTCAGTAGGGGCGTAATCAAACGCAATGAACAGTCTTCTGAAGATCTCTCATTCATAGCTGGCCTCAACAGAACCTGCCGGGCGGACGACGTAGTCTATTGTCAACAGGATATTAATCCACTAATACGGCCGCGGCCGTACTCCATCCTAGAGGACTTGTAATTGTCTGTTAATACAGTCCTCTAATTTTTGTGATACAAGTTCCGTCTAAGCATTGTGTAGCGTTCGTAGGTCGTCACCAGCACGTCACCAACCAAACTACGAAACCACGCATAATGCTCAGAATTTTTTTATTTGAACCCAATTACTCACCTTCCCACTGTGTCATATGGCCTCTTAGCTCAGCAGTGTTTCGGTGTGTTGCTTTCTTCCTCTGTCTGGAATCCAGTCGAAACCCAAACATTTAAAGTAGGACTTTTCCGTAGACATTACCGTGACTCCCAGGTTTACGCCAATTGTAACCAAGACCGTCCAGAACCAAAGGTACAGACGGGACGCAACGCCATAAAAAAGCGACGGAAAATTTGCTGACTGCCTATAGATCAAACGGAGAAAACTCGATGCTGCATTATTTTCAACATTTTTGACATTTCAGCATACAACGCTTTCGTCATGTGAATAGCTGTAAACGTAAATTAAACCACAGATTTTCACCTGAAAAGGCGGCTTTCTCAAGAACACCACCAGGTACCCATATATCTAAACGGGAAGGATATTTGCTTCTGCAGCTGTATTTGGGATAAGTAAGGTGGTGAATTCTGACGTACGATTTGATTAATCGTCTGAAACCATTTTCCGCAACAGGATTTAAGTATGAGTACTGTTACCCTGTATGTTTGTCCGAGTCCCATACCTTTGTAAATGCGGAGCTACCAAAAACAGGTGATGCGCAGTTTAATCAGCCGAGAAGGGTATGGTTGTATATTAAACATCCATCAGGTGTATGATATATGGTCGCACTAATATGTATATGGACTAACCATGACCTGCAGCCAAAGGGGTCGCTTTTAAAAAGCCGGAAAAATTCATTTTTCCTTTGTGTCAACGGTTCAAAAGAATGAAATATTCTTGCACAAATATCCTGAGCATTATTGGTTTTCATTCAGAAAATCACACTTCATAAAAATACGTATAACTTTCCCATTCACAAGCGTGCGTTACAACAGGCGATTAACACTATCACCCATGTGTGGCGTCTATATTTTTAGTAAATCGTGTAGGTGAACGTTTGAACGTTAGGCGCTACGCTTCTGACGTGAATTGATATGGATGTACTATGCTGAAGACCTAATACTGTCTGTCGATCACTTAACATACTATTGAACATCATTCATGAATTAATTTTGATTAAACTTACAGCGTGTCATTTAGACTTGACTCCCTCTGGAAGAATTAACACCTTCTGTAGAAGAAATTACATTCAATTTGGAAACAGCTGGTACACTGCAATTACATTGGTTAGGCAGAAACTGGTTATCGGCGGAGGAAAATTAGGCACAGGGGGACGAGATATATTTATTTATGAGGGTTTCCACTCTTGTACGCTAGTTTATCCATGAACTAGAACATCACCGAGACGATGGAGACCAGTATATATATGGTAGCATTTCGTAATATCTACAATACCAGAAATTATATCCGAAAACATATGTTCCCAGTTTCTGTCCCCTCAGCACTTAACAGATGTATCCACTTGTGACATTTTCGTTTGACGTAGAGAAACTGGATATGCTGGAACAACTGGCAAACGCGAAGTTATCTGTTTCCGAACGTGAGTCTCTCTTGAGCAAAAGCGAGAAAAAATACGATCTGCTTCATGGGAGGTATCAAATTGTGGAACAACAGTGGTCGATCTGCGAATCGGAAAAAAAACAACTGCAGGTAAGTCATTCGGCGATGTTCGCTTTGACTGTTGTTCAAAACTCTGATTTGCCAATTCACATAGATATGCATAAAAACTTTGAATTCGTCCGAAAATACCCGTTCTAGTCATGAGGACAAAAATGTAGCAAACAATAGTTGTTTTCTGTGTTTGATCATCAGGCTGATTACAAAACAGTAAGTACGAAAACAGTAACCAGAGTAAGAGAATTGGTCAATAGTGTTTGCAAACTGCGTGTTTGCTAGCAGTCACACAATCGCTGTTCTAGATTATGAGCTTGATTGGCTCTGCGCTAAGGGAGAGATAAGGGTTCGTACGAACTTCTTCCGAGTACAGAGGACAGGGTTGCGCAATCAGATAATAATGACCTCGACAACGGTCAGCATTCAAAATCTCGCCATTTTTGACCGATTTCTTGGGGGCTCGGTTGACCATCTGAAAGACATCTTCCTTACTGACAGATTGATTAAAGTCGATCAGGTGAGCAATAATTGTGCTCGGTCCGTTTAACTCACACCACCGTTGAACCATGCAAATTGTCGTTCATGCATTCTGTCAGGCAATCGTCTTGTAGTACGACCAGTGTATGATGCTCTACACGAAGGAACAAATGTGTACACATAACAGCTGATTGTAGAACGTGGGTGTTTGTCTTTGGATTGTGACATTGTAACGGGTGTTGAGGGGAGATTGTTGTACGAGTGACTGACTTGAGCTTTTCTGCAATAAATTCAGTCATATAGTCTCCTTTGAAAGGGAGACACTAATAAGTGCAAATTTTTTAATCAGAATTGACAGGCTTCAAGTCTCTTGGCTGGATCGTCTTCTGGACAAAAACGCATTGGATAGCCATTCGGTGCGAACACTTAGTCAAGCTCACTACTAGCAAACGCGCAGTCTACAATCTCTGTTGAACATTTCTCTTACTCGCCCTGGTTGCTGTTTCCATATTTATTGTCGTTTAATCAGCCTGATGATCAGACATAGAAAACAACTCTTGTTCCGTACATTGTTGTTCTCATAAGAATTTTCAAGAAGCTAGCGTCGTCTCCACTCATAAAGAGAATCGTTTTGTTTCTGTAATGCAGTATGTTACTTCCTGGTCAATTTTGGGCGCCTGTTTCAAATTCATAGGCTGCCAACCAAGTTACTGTATACCACAGTATCAGCACAGTGCATATTAATAACGTTTATAATCAGCATACGACTTAGGTGTTACCCAAAATCGTGTGTGCTTCTTAAGGCTGGTCGTCGAGATCCTTCAGCATATAGAACAGTCATTTGTTGATGGCTTAAAAGTGCAAATGATGGCACATGTAGCATTAACTCAACTGTTTGCTTGATGAGTCATTCACATAGGCTACTGGCATCTGTGCATTTCTGCTCAGTAGTATTCTTTCAATAGCTTTTTGTGAAACCTTTCTTAGAGAACCGTGTATGCATACTTATGCATTCACAGTTAACACAACTATCTCTGCCATCATACCTTTAGAACCCAGCTGAAAAATGGTCTTCACTATGAAAACAGCCAACTAACCAGTAGACGGATACTCGCCGTTTGTGAAGAACTTCAACCAGTAACGTTTTTTGACAGTGAGAAACAACAATTTGTGGAAGTTCGCCCTAGAAACCATTGTTAGACTCCATATCAGGATTCTGTTGTTCGCTCCTCAATCGACCACTTCAATCGACTAGATTGTCTGCAAAATGTGGAGCTCAATAAAAGTATCAGGTTAACTTGGAGCTAATTCTTTACGTCATAAACTTTTGTCTTTCCATCGCTCAATCCAGTTGATTACATTACCGCATTTAGAAGGTGTATTGTTTGGATGGCTTTGATTTGGATGAAAGTTTATTCATTATGTTTGCAGCATTCGGTGAACAGGTTCGCGGAAAGTTGAGAGGATTTCCATTCTGTTTTCTTTATGATGCCTCTGTTTGTTCATCGTTTGCCACGCAAACAGTATTTGCCACTGATCCTGGGCTTGGAGTACCGCTGTTAACAACCCTACTAGAATGTTTTCGTCAGAAACTTAAACTAATTCGGCGACCTCTACCAGGTGTTCAACCCTCGGACGTTCTTCCGATATAATGCGCATGTATGCTGAGGAACGCTCAACGTTTTTAAAGACTTTGCCGCTTGTGGTGTTTCAGAGTAGGTCTTCTAGCCCTAATAAGGCTTGTCGTCCCCATCCAATGAAGACAGTCAGACGTTTTGAGTGGAATATCACTTGCTGATTACCCTTTTTTTCATGAGTGGAAAGTAACCAGTCTTATAATGTGATTAATTGACTTTACGACAAATCACAGTGCTGACAAACAAGACATTTATTTCGGCAATTTTCCCCATACCCTAATTGCTATCTTCTTAAATAGTACGTCGATAGGTTCAGATAAGTCTCTTGGAAACAGGTATTCAATTCCGTAAACTTTCTCCAAACCACTGCTAAACACCTGATACCATGTGATACTAATGAACAAACGAATTAGGGTTACGGCGACTCCTTTTGGTAATAGGACGTGGTGAACAGGCTTGCAACAATCCGAACACCTCTTCTGGTGTCAGTTCCGGTCCTTCGGAGCCCGTCCACACCAGGTCAGCCAAAATGGAACAGACGTGCAAAGGGTCAGACTAACCGAACTCTAAGTCACCTTAACGAGTGTTAACGCGTGAGTAGGTAGCCAGGTATGGTCCCGTGCGTTCAAATCAATTCAATGATTCGTGTGAACAGTTGCAGCACTGTTGTCCTCTTCATGAATATAAAGAAAACATCCTCGAACGCAGCACTCCGACCGCTCAATGATTGGTGTTCAACTTCAACGTATTATTGAGTCTGTTGTAAAATCTACGGAACCGCTCGGAAGACTAATGTGGTGTTGAATAATTGTGTTGCGAACAGGCGCAGCAAGAATGAGACATCAGTGTCTCATACTGTGTCGTCAGGTGAGCTAGCCTTTCGCGGCTAGAATTCCCGGAATTCCCCACATTCTGTTGCTTCACGGTTCAGGTGTTTCATCCAGAGCTTCCGAGTGGAATTTCTCAAGTTATCTTCCTTCCGCCACGTTGACTAAGGAAAAATGGAAGTTTGCTTGCTACGATGGATGAGTTCATCTATTTTTGATTTCGTCAACTGCTTATAATTTCCATTTCTTCAGGTCAACACGGCTGAGACAATGAGCTATTTCAGCGTCCGAAACTTGGAGAACGAGCTGTCCTGATGATCGTCCTTTAGAGTATGGCGCTATGCTGTATCTCTGAGGCGCAAATTTACTGTTTTGAGGTCGTCACTACTGACTGAATAACACTATGATTTCTCGGCCATTTTGCTGCCTAATGAGAGGGAGGCTGGATATCTTGGCTAGACTGAAGGAGGATCACTCTGAGTTCTAAGACAGCGTTACTTGTATTATCTACATATGATGCTATATACAATAGTTCTCATTATGTCAGAACTTTTCTACGATGCATCATTTTACTTCATGAGGTATATTAAACAGTCCGGCATTACTGTGTTTGCTGTTGAAATGCAGGCACCACTCGATCGTCCTGCTCTGGAGACGTGATTAGTTGGTACGCACGACGCACTGACGCTGACAAGCGGCTGTTGCAGCTGCTCACATTTCACGAACAAGTATATCGTGTTTTGCAGTCCAACATAATAGATAGCAATGCGCCACATGGCAACCGTTCTGTGCAACACAACCCTGAACACAAAGTGACTATGTAGTCGTCAGCCATCAGTGACGTTAGAGTGAACAAGTGGGTATGTGCTTGACCGTCGTCCGCTAACGATTTAAAACGCCTTTCCGGAAGAACAGTCGAAACGTAGTCCCAACAAGTATCGAACTAACAGAACGCGTCAGGGTTTGGAAACAAACCGTATATTTCCGGTAATGTTTGGGAATGCGATAAGCATTCAGCTCTGGCCTAGTCTGGGAACAACGGCGGCAACAATGGGAAGAAAGAAAGGAAGTTCGAAGTGAGCTCCAGTCCACTCAGTAGCACTCAAAAAAGCGCGCCAGTTGAGAAGTGCGTAGAAAACTCGAGTATGTTAAACGATGCTTGAAAAGATTCGGGTCAAACGACTGTGAAGAGTCGGATAATAGAAGCCGTTGGTAAAAGTGTAAGCAATCGCTGCGTGCAATTAGTTGCGCGACGGAAGAAAGTGACTCTGACATCGTATCAGACCTCCTATAGCAGACGTACACGGAATCATGCGAACAAAACAGACAAACAAGAAAACACAGTTGCAGCCGTGATCCTCAGAGAAGCCACACGATCGCTGTTCACTACACAAGCCTCTTGCAGAAGGGGAGCAGTAGACAACCTTCGATCATGTGACCGGAGTTATCGACGTGTGGGTCACCCCCTTATGGTTTTGTTCACGACACTCCCGATGCCATCATCGCGTACACAAAGAAGACCTAAGACCACAAAGGTTCCCCTCATTGCGCTACCGCGCCAATTCAGGGTTAAACTAACCCAATATGTGAATAGTGTGAACTGCTAAGTTCAGTACACAGACTGATGAATGTGATAGTGTGACTGAGGAAATTGTGCACTTCCGAAGTCGTCAGGTCATTACACGCAAGACTTTCGACGGTGACCCACATTCGTATGAATGTTGACCGTGATGTGACGTGCCTCACATGAGAAGGAGACGGTCACGAGTCAAACCGGTGATGATGCGTGCTGAGGTCTAATGAATGCGTGTATGTAGGGCGCAGGGCGGAGGACAGGTGAGATTCTCCCGAGCCAATTTGCTAGTTGGTTTACCCCACAACGATGCAGTCGAAGTGTGCCATTTGGGTGCTAACGGAGACTCGGCATAGGTAACATTATTGTATATCCTTCTGAGCCGTTAGGCTTCCACGAGGCGGAAACGCTGAAAGATTTAAAGTGCAAGGTGTTCAAGAGCAATCAAGATGAAACGTCAGACGTAGGCTAGAAGATGGGAGCTTGAGGGGACTTCCGTTGAACGGTCTACCGACGAGTTTTCCGAAGGTTTAGTAAACACGTTCAAGCGTTCCAAAATGTCTGAAATGTAGACAAACATACGGGGAGCCTGAAAGAAATGTGTAACTCAACCAGAATAGAAGTTGAGCGTATGCTACATTTTGAACGGTTCCGGGAATTTTTTCAAACCTTTTCAAAAGGACGATTTTTTAAACCATAGTGATCCTTAGAGAAGCCACACGATCGCTGGTCACCACAGCGTTACGCAGTCGAAGACGATGATGAGTAGTTGTCTCGATCTGAACTATGCCATTATTTGTGGTCGATCTGTTCTATTGTTTTGTCTTTATGTCTGCTTGGAGAAATGGTGGTCGACTATAAGTTTAACACTGAAGTACGTAACGCCTACCAAACAGCGGTGATAGTCAGCTTGTTCAGGTGGAATGAGCTAACTGAGCAGCGGATGAAAAGTTCTAAAGTTGTGAACGTATATTTTACAAAGAGACCTTGCAGATACGGCAGAAGTAGATCTCTATTGATTTGGCAGGGCTTATGAACATATATGCACCGATCCTTCCTGGCTGTGTGAATTGCAACATTAAATTACGAAAAATATACGTGAGTACCGATATTATTACGTAGTGTAATATGCCGAAAAGATGGAACAGACATTTTTATCAAAGACTAATCCAGCACTGTTTCTCTTTATTCGCGTTTATGCTCACACATAACAAGATGGTAATGAGACTAGATATGAAAATGATGGTTCCCGTATTAACAGTTTGTCATGGCGAATTGACATATGGGGTGAGCACTTCCTTAGACTACTCAACTAGCCTAGGGTAGCACATTCAGCTAACTGAAAATTAAAGAATTGACACGTAGTAAAGTTACAGATACGAACCATCTTTCTTTAAAAATTATCAAAAATGTTGGTGAGAGGTTATTTTCTGATCTGATCTCATCCCTGTGCTTCATAGGGAAGGCTGAAGCAGTGCCTCATGACTGGTGCTCATAATCAGTAAGTACCTAATTCAAAAAGACTGTTAGAACATCATGTGGCACGCATGACATTATCAGTTCTGAGTCTCATAATGCGCGGCTTCTTTAGTACAAAGAGAACCGTATGCAACGAGAACTGGTTGATATCTTACCTGGTTGGGAGTTTACCGACCGTATTTTCACCCACAGTACGGTCTACGCCTGCCCCCATCGTTCACGTTTCCGTCAACTGCGTCAGCTCGTTAAAATTTTGGCCATTCAGATTGAAGAGTACGTATTTTTGGTTGACCGCCTCGCGCTTTCTATACTTCCAGTGGCCTGTGACAATGATGTTTACTTCCCTCCTTTCTACTCATCCGTATGACAGATGATGTTTTGGAGTGAGTAGTAGTAGTTTTTGAGGATCCCGGGGAGATTCTGTGACGGACGGCAACGCCTTACCTAGTCCTTTTTCAGAAAAAATGCTGACCATATTGAATCAGTTAAATGATATGGCTGGTATATCTATTATGCATCTTTCTCACCCTTGAAGCGTAGTTTGGTTACAGTGTTGGATTGGTCCTAAATCTACCTCGGTTGTTGTGCCCAAGCTCTGTGGATTGTTTATCGCATCTCCCAATCGGGTAATGTCGTCTAATCAGCTTGCGTAATGCTCATAACGGGTCTACTGGAATATTGGGAGCACAATATTCACTCGCCTGTATCTGTCAGTTTTTGCACAGAAGATAATGTCCGATCATACATAATGCAAGTGCGAATTTGATCTTGCTCCACGGAACTGGGACAAGATTCATTCGATCAGGAGCTGCATATAAGTCCTAGGCACTCGAAAAGACCATCGTCTTATCTAGTCAACTGGTTTTAAGTGAGCGGATTCTGTGAGTAACTCGGGAGCCCGTCAACGTGCCAAGCAATGTTTAACGCGGCTGCTGATGCATACAATAAACCTCGGGGCGGCTAAGCCGTAACTTGGTCACAGGCTATGGAAACCTTAACACTGCTGCTAATCAAACTTGGTAGCAATTAACCTAGCTCAACCACAGAGTTAGTTTCGGTACAGTAGTAATAACACCCAAGCTAAGCAAATCAAGTATTTATCTCTCGAGTGCGGTTGTACAACTTATTATCAACGACGTAATAAAACAACAGCAATTGGAAATAAGTTTAGTGACAATCACCACATCTGCCAAAGTTTAAGTGAGAGTCAGGATTGTTATTGTTTCTCCGTTGTTTATTTCTGAGGCCTTCAGATAGTCGGAACTGTGGCGGTTCGTTCTCAACAGCATCTTCAACCGAGGGACTTGAACCTGGAATAGATACAGAAACATCGGTATTAGTAATAAACACTGCAAGCGTAGGAACAGGCAAATTACAGGCAAGCTGATCGGTGTGTCTACGAGGTGCAGATCCGTCGTATGAACCAAGTAAGCGATACATTCGAATACCCAGGTTGTTGAAAACAATTCCTCGTGGTAATCGGAGTTCACCGCTACGATAACACACTAATTAGGCTGATCCCAAACGTTGGTTAGGAGAACAGGTCTTTCGAACAGCATAGCTAGACTGCTCCCAGTTGTTGAGTGGTCAGAATTTCGGCACTGCATCAAGAAGTTATCGACACCATTCTTCAGTTCTTCAAAATGAGACGGGTTGACAGACTTGATCGACTTTCAAGAATACGCACGAAATTCCCCGCCACACTGTTGGGTTTAGATGCTTCGGTACAGTGAACGGATGTCGGCATCCTAATTTTTTTAGCCGGCCTTCATACTTCTGAGAAGTGAAATGAGTGCCATTGTAAGTAACCAAAGTACACGGTGCTCCTTCTCGACTGAAGGTTTTCCGCAATGCAATCGGAGGACGTAAAATAAACCTCTGGCCAAAGTGAATATGAATCAAGGATGATCAAGGCAAGAATGAACAACAGTACGTAGCATGTATTCGTTGCCAGGCTCCACAATTTATTGGCCAGGGTGTCCATTTCGATGGTCGCGATTGCGCTTTGTGTACACACTAAGCGCAACCTTTAGAAACGTTACACAGATCAGCATTCACTTCTGGCCAAAAGCAAGTCAGAAGAGCCAATGATTTCATCTTTTCAATTCCCAAATGATCAGATTGTAAATCATCTAGAACAGCGTTTCGTAATGTGGGAGGAGTAGTAATTCTATCACCAAGGCACCATACACCATCGTGAGTAACAGAGAGTTCATCCCGATGTTTGTACAATTCAAGAAATCCTTGCCATACACCGCAGTTCCAACCGTTAAGGAATGAAGTCAAAACTTTATCGTAGTATCTTCGAATGTCACAGTTCAAATCAGAAAGAAAAACTAGAAGCGGCTGAGTCAATAAACAGTCTGAGTCGCCACTATCTCCGGCGTCAACACACCGAGATAAGTAGTCAGCATGTGGAATGAATTTCGCACTACAGTACGGCAACACTCCATCTCTGAACCACTGCTGCTGTTAGGACTGTAAATGAATTTCAGGGCTTCATGATCAGTGACTATAGTGAAATGAACATCGAACAAGTATTTATGAAGTCTGGTGACCACCCAGAAACAGCCAATGCTTATTTCTGTGTTCACGCATATCCACGCACTGCTGAACTGAAGCGTCCGGAAATGCAAACAACGAGATGACACTCTTGCTCTAGCACCGCCCCAATACTCGTTGGGTACACGTCAGTGATCAGTGATGGTGGTAACTTTGGAGAGAACGTACGCAATACAGCATCGGAAGACAAGAAATTCAACAGAACTCGGAGAGTTTGTTCATGTAAGTCAGTCCAAGCAAAATTATTTTCAAGAAGGTCAAGTGAAGGTTTCGCCTTGTCAGCCAAATTAAGAATGAATCGAGATTACTGCTGAAGAGGCCATTGAATAACGGAACTCATCAAAAGTTTTCGGAATGGGTGTCTTAGATAGGAGTTGAAAACGATCAGGATCAGGACGATAACCATTCTCATCAACGGGAAACCCCAAACACGAGAAACTGGACGTACCAAAATGCATTTCAAAGAATTAATAGCAACGTCTAAAGGGCAAAAACGTTCGAGTAGAGCATATACTCGTTTACCATGAGTAGGTAAGGTTGACGCATACACAATAATATCGTCCAGACAGGTGGAAACACTTTCCAGATTGACAGTATTGGTGTTCGTAACATCTTAAAGTATAGCATGTGATACGTTCAAACTGAAGGACAGAAAATTATAACGGAACAATCCGAAAAGAGTATTGATGGTTGTCAGAGCGCTGGAATCCGTAGAAAACCGTCCTTCAACTCGAGCTCTGAAAAACATTATGAGCCACGAAATTATTGCAGAATGTCATCTGGTTCGGCAGTGGCAAAACTCCTCCGCAGAAGGAATCTGTTGGAGCGTTTTACCGCCATGTTTGAGCGGAGTCCCATTGGGTGTAGCCCGAATCGAAGATAGTAGGAACGTTAATGACTTTTTCACTACAAGTTGACGGACGGCTTTTCCAACAGGTCCACTTAACCCATAAGCGATGATTCGGCATTCCATAAAGTCAGATTGCCTTTAAGTTCGAGCGAAAGCGGTTTAACACACATACCACCAGAAGTTTTCGAACATAGAAAGAATAAATTGCGCACTTGTGAGTTGCGTGCATCCGAGAAAAATGAACCGTCACGGTGGGACTGGACCTTGACGTGGTGTGACGGCTTGCGCATCTCGATGACCGTTTGGGCTAAACTGGACAGAGTTACTCATACCAGGCAGGCCACAGTCTCATGGTCCTCCAGGTTGGGGGTTGGAAGAAGGTTGGCATCTCTTCCCGAAAAACGTCCCATTTCTGGTACACCGCCATCCACCCGCTGCCTTGCAGTACAGGCTTTTGAGCCAAAGGCTTTGGTTGAGAACCCTAATCGTTCTCCTGTCTAGGTCTGGGCGTCCTGACAGTATCTCAGCCCACACACAGTCATGAATCCCCATAACATAAACAATTCTATACTGCATCGGCCGTCTCGCAGTATAAACCGGGTCGCCCTATCTGCTGCATACAGCAGGGTGGAT
>QNGE01002445.1:42936-73847 GCA_008508345.1 Paragonimus westermani | reverse complement strand
CTCGCTGATGACGCCTTACTCTCACTTGCAGCTCGGTTGTTTGTTTGCACGGTGTAGGCATTTTGATGCTGAATGTTTGAATATGGACGTAGTCATTTTCAGTAGTTAGGTCCCTTCCCGTCCCCTTCTTTTTTCCTTCTCCCCTATATATATAGAGTTTGCTTTTTCTTCATGGTTACGTGGCAGTTAAGCATTGGTGTGAACCACTGATGTATTGCTGTCTATGATGATGATAATGCTGAGAAAAATTAGCAGATATGTTGAAACGTTATATATTTTTAAATCAACGGTCCATGGCCCACGGCCATTAGCCTAAAAGTGACGGTTGTTAGCACTGTACTGAGAATCAGAAAGCGAGATTTGACGAGAACCAAGAATTGTTGTTGATAGTAATACCTTCCACATTATTAGCGCCTGCAGGCACTTTAAGGAATCAGCCGACATGAATAGTTCAACGCTGTCGGTGTTCGAAATGAATGAATTTTCAATACAGTTATCAAGTAGATAGGCTCGTTCAATGTGATTGGTAGAATTAACAGAATTAACAATGAGCGCCAAAGAACAAAAGTCGAAACTCAAGTTATCATCGCCACAATTAGATTGTGCAGAATAAGACTGAACTGTGGCAAACGGATTGAATGTGGCCGCTTTTACCACACTTGTGACACTTTGTGTTACGCAATCGACAAGTCAAACGAAAATGTTTTCTACCACATGTCTTACAGCTGTTCCACCACCGGGTAGCATTTGTATCAGATGCAAGCTGACTAAAATCGGTTGCATTTCGAATATTTACCTCTTCAGGCCGTCGCCTTTATTGACGATCTCATACTGTTGTTATATAAAACCACCGGTTCATTTATCACAGCAGCTTTGACATCCAGATACTGTTCCCATGAAGTTCTAGCTGATAGGAAAGAGGAACTCAGAAGCAGAGAAAGCTTGTGTTGCAGATCACGCATATTTATTCCAGCGACCAACAATCAGGAAGTTGATTGGTCTCTGAAATTCCGCCGAGCTGATTGACTCTGGATTTTGCGAATGAATTGTCTGTTATCCTAATTTTCTTTTTTTCCTGAGCATATGGAACTTGGCTCGTTCAGCTACTTCAAAATTTACATAAGAAACCAGCAGTTTCTTCAAGGTTTCCTAGGAACGAGAAACTGGTGTATCAGGAAGTGACAGGTTTTCCACCAAGCTGTACGCATCTTTATCATTTACAATGAGGAAATGAGCGGGTTTCTTCTCGAGTCTTCATATCTTTGCCCTTGAGGCACCATATTTCAAGGTGTTCTAAATAGTGTTTGATTCCTCATGACGAGTTATGAGTATTCAGACTTTCAAGTGGGTAGGAATCTATCGTAAGAAGCTACAGAAGTCCGCGACGCCAATTGTGATGGTTCCAAGAATATAGAAGTGGAGTAATTAACCCAGCTCAACCCAAGAGCTAGTTTCGGTGCAGTAGTAATAACACCCGAACTGAGCAAATCAAGTACTTATCTCCCAAGTGCGGTTGCACAGCTTATTTTGAACGATCTAATGAAACAACGGTAATGGAAAACAGGTTTAGTGACAACCACTACAGATAGGTCACACCAATAATCAGTTGGTATTCAAGATATTCAGCTGTGCGAACGCACAGTCGTATACTGGCACACGTTTTGAAAGAGCATGAGCTCTAGGAATACCGACCCCAACTTCTTGGTTAACGTGGACTCTACAGAGTTGTGAAGGAATTAGCCTGGTCCCCGTCATGACTAGAGTTCTGGCACCATCAGATGGCCAGACCATGTACTGAGGATGCCAGCAAGTCGTCTACTACCCCGAACACACTTTGCGGATATTGCGGCTGTCTGGCTTAAGATGCGAGGTGGACAGATGATGACCTGGCGTCCAAGAATGAAGTCGATCACCAAGGGACTGATCAGTATAGATCGGGTTCGTCTCCCGGGCTGGGGCCATCTCGACTCACAGAGTCAGTGGCTGGAGACTTTGAGTGAGATGACGGCTAACCGAGTTCAGTGGCGTGAATGTTGTCGTCGTTTGGCCCAGTTGACTGTGAGGTGATTGCATTTAGTGACGCGAGACAGTGAAAGCCGTAAGGAAGCTGTCTTGCTGATGACGCCTCGCTTTCACTTACAGCTCGGTTGTTTGTTTGCAATGTGTAGGCACCTTGATGTCCTATGTTTGAATACAGACGTTTTTAATTTTTAGTGGTCAGGTCCCTTCCCGTACCCTTCCTATTTTCTTCTCTTTCGCCACGCAGGGTTTGCTTTTCTTCTTCTTCATGGTAGTTGGGCAATTAAGCATCAGTGTGAAACACTGATGTCTATGATGATCATGCTCATGATGAAGTCTCACTCCATGCTCAAGCCAGGAACGACAGAAAGTGGGGGTTGGATGATAAGAGATATGACTCACCTGCTCAGTATTACTGTGATGAGCGATGTGTTATGAGGTCCAGGGAGTGAACACTAATCGTGGTGGTCGGGTGAGGCTTGGTAGCTAAATTTGATAGGACAGTGGAGAAGGGGTCAGCAGTATCGTGTTTTGAGCATATCCGGTCTGTTGCGTGAGACAGATACGGCGACTCGGTTTATACTGCCGGACTGTGCATTAGGTGTGAAATTTATAGTATTTGTAAACTACCTGATTGTTTGTGGGTCGAGACACTGCCAGGACGTCCAGACAGACAAGTGAGCGATTAAGGTTCCCAGTTAAATCTTTTGGCCTAACTTCTATACCGCCAGGCAGTTGTTGAATGGCACGGTGGAAAAAATAGTACCTATTCTGGAAAATGATGTTGACCTTCTTACAGAATCGGTCGTTGAAGACGTTAGGTGTGTTGGCGGCTAATTGAGATCAGTGGTTCAAATGTTTCGGCTGTTTGGCCGAGTTGTTGTGAATGAGTGTGTTTAATGACGCGGGACAGTGAAGGCCGTAAGGAAGGTTGCTGATGACTCCCCAATTTCACTTACAGCTCGTCTGTCTGTTTTCAAAGCATGTGATTGTGATTTTGAACATCCTAATATAGACGCCGCCATTTTTTTAGTAGTTTGATCACTTTCTTCTCCTTCGTTTTTTGGTCACTTCCTATATAAGGTTTGCTTTCCACTTAATGGCTATATGTCAGTTAAGCGTAAGTGAAAACCATTGGTGCACTGCTGTTTGTTTGGATGATGGTGATGGTGTTGATAATTCCACAATGAGTCGAGCATAAGTGGTCTGAAAATAGATTGTAGTTTCCCGGGATGAAGTGATGTTTATTAAGACATAAAGCTCAATCTCAGGGACTTACAGTCTGCACTCATCGTTAGACATTCCAGTGCATCTTTTCAGTGCGTTGCAAAATCATCTTACTCGCAAATATTCCTAGGAATGAAAATTAACAAAGAATGATTTGTCATGCCATTTATTGGATACAAAAAATACTGTATTGATGAATGGAAGTCACAACCACTTTGATTATATCTCCTGACTCTCATCGTTCTAGTTGGCTTCCGTTAAGTCTGGTAACACTGTCGTTCGTAATTGATGCCCAAGGGTTCATTCTGTTTAATCATTCTTGTGTTGTAGATGCACGCTGTTTCTTTCTCCACCCCCGTTCATTATCAAACTGATGCCCACTATGAAGTGTCAATGATAACTGCATTCACTGTGAATGAAAATATCAGTGATATTCAAAAACTGGAATATGCAGTAACCTATTTGTACAAATCTGTAGGTTTAAGTAGAAAAACTGTTGAACACTAATTTGCTGAGTACGTATTTGTCAATCATCTACGTCCACTTTTATACATACATACGGGTCGCGTCACTTGTCTCCTTTTCCGTCTGGGAGGTGGAACTCGTTGAAATGTTCACATGTTTCTGCACGTTGTTCATCAATTCAATACAATCGGTATATGCGTCATTACGTCATCGTTATCATTAGATCACTAGAGGCTCTGCTGGTTACTCGCACCAAACCAGTCATGTGCGTGCAAAATTTACTAACCTGGATCCATCGTTTGCCCTGGTTTTGATCATTCAAAGTCTACCTCACCTACGCTGTTGATTTACGAGCTTAGTTGATTCGAGTAACTTGTTTTTTATCGCTGTTATTTGTGGCAACTGTTAAGATCTTACCGAATGGTAATACCATTTTGTAAAACAATCCTTCCGATTCCGTTTTCTATTGTAAATCGGGATTAGCATGCGTTCATGATTTTACGATATCTACTTCATTAAAGTGTTACGCATGGTTGTCACACGTGCGTGTTCTCATAACTTTATTCAGAACGACAGTCTGAAACCATCTCTCGGAAAAACAGCATCTTGTATGGGTTCACCCACATCCATTATGATTCTCAACATGTTTAACGAGCGACCGGTTGTTGAGACCCTTGAAGTTTATTTGAGACACATTGCGTTGGCGAAAAGTGACAAATGCGTGAGATTTGAGTTGCACAGGTAAATAAATTCGAATCTGCACTAACTTTCCAGACGTTCGTCAACCGGAGTGTAGGAATCTAACGGCTTAAAACTAGTGCGGAGATGTGAGTGGATAAAACAGGTTCACATTTACAAAAGAATTCCGATGACTGAACCTTTTGACTATTTATAAAATTTGGGGAGAAATGTTGAGAACAACGCCGTATGCATAATGTATACCGTAAGTGCTTGAAAGATGTATAGCCTAGGGTACCGTGTGGGTTTTTGCGATATAAAGTGAATAGTCAACTAGAAGAATAAGTTAACTTCAACATCACACACAAGGTTGCCAACTTTGCCGTAAAATAACATTACTATTGGGCTTCAGATATATGCCCACCGTTTAAATGAAGGTGGACGGTAGCAACCATATTAAAATGTTATCCATCTAAATAACTAAGTGTAAGAGGAAGGCTAAGACTGCGTAGCTTATGGGGACCAAAAGATTAACTACATGACTCTGCGAGCAGTGATTTGGATGTATGCATATATTCTACGTTGCCATTTTGCATAGCTCTTGAAGAAAATTGTTTTCCTCATAGGTTCGAGGAAGTAAAGCGTTTCTCGTCCCTCTTTGATTAATAGAACCGTCTGGATAAAATGAAAACTTCCGAGCTTCGATCGGAAGAAGATAGGCGCCAGCTTCTTCGAGTCTTAGATGACTTGGAGACCCGCTATACTGAGGCGGAGGTTGCCAGACAGAAATTGGAAAGCGATTTGCAACGTGCACAGGGAGTGATCACTGAACTCGAGCGAGAGAAACAGGTAAGAATCAACGGTCATATGCTTTGTCTGAGTAACATTCCACCACAGTCGAATTTCCTTCAAAGTGCCTAACTGACATTTTTAGACGACAAAGTTTACGTGCCATTATCTTTTTCTTTAGGGTTTAGCCATACCACAACTCCCTGTAACGCACTGCTGCTTTTTGTCAACTCCACTTAAACAGACTTTCCCTTAGATATGTGATCCATCTGTTTATGTCTTCTATTGCCGCTGAGTATTGTTTGTGCTACTTTACACCCAAATTAACCCACAAAATTCCGCTGTTATCAGAATGTTGTGATTACGTTAATTGAAACACATTTTAGCCCTTCATTCTATCCTAGTTTGGTCCGGTATCCAATGTCGTGTGTTGCGAGAAAATTGCCAACCATTTCAGCCCCAAAGTTCTGTTGTAAGTTTCCGTGTTAATGAACATATTACACTAAACTTTGATGGATAACTGATGAATAGTCGGGGATTTGGTTAATTTCAAGCTGAACATTATTCACACTCGGTCGCAGCCTTCACCTTCAGGTAAACTTTCCTGTCAGTCTCTTCTGAAAGAAATCGATAGACTCGAGTTTTATTCTTGTTAGAGCTGGTGAGTAGTGCGTATTCTTGCGACGACCGGGATTGAAACTTTGGCCACGCTTTCATGAGGTAACCGTGTTGACCACTGTGTCACTGAGTTCACTCTGGACACGACCATATTTGAATGCTAAACCACTTTAGCTTGTGCGTAGCGATCAGTTTGCCTGATCATCTCGATACGAGACGCCGTTACAGTTTGTTAACTCCAGTCGTTTACCCTGCGATTAGGACTTCCAAGACAAGTTAATATCCTTAACGTCACCAAACTACATTTCAGTGGGCTCTTTTTCAAAAGAGGCTGATTGAAAAGTCTATCGGAATCTGAGGGCTACAATGAAGTGTGAGTGATGGTCGACTCGGAGTCCAGTGGAGAAATTTTTTCATTCTTCGAAATCTCACCTCAGACACCACTCACAGTATAGGTATCGGCCCTAGATGGGGCAATTAACCTCCTTTATCACATCGTTTTCCATACAAATAGCTGGAAGTGAATGATGATCTGATGCTTTATCAAGCAATATTCGCTCTCGATATAAACTGCATCATTCCAGCTGGTCAATCAAAATATCAGTCTCAGTGACACTGAATCACCCCGGGTTGATTCTCAGATGTGTAGGTTTCAATGGAAAATCCCACTTGGTCGATTCATGTGGGGTTTACTGCATTGTATACATCAAGTAAGTGTTACCTTTGGTAACAGTAATTTGCCGGCAGTGAATATTGATAGGTTATTGTAATACGACTCGACAACTGCTTATCCTTAGGCGTTTGTGATTGAGCTAGGTGAAGACCAGTATGCAGAAATCCATACTGTTCACCCGCTCCCTGGTCTTATTCGTTCAGATTGACACTATAAGCCCATTACGATGATGTAAATAGAAAGGTGAATTTTGAATTTCACGAAGTTGGCGGTGTAATCGGAACATGGGTATCATCCACTTTTATAAAGGCAGTATTGCATCATTCGTGACAGGAAATGCATTAGTTGAGTTGGACCAACATTTATGCAGGCTACTCTGCTCAGTGCACGAACGGATGCCGCTAAATAAATCTGATGAATCAAGGGCAATAAATAAAAGAAAGAGAAGCGGTTATCTATCACTCATGCTAACCCTGGTTAGTAAAACATCGCCGGTGCCCAGCAGATACCTGTGATTACCACTAGCCTAAAACCCTGTGTGATACAAGTGTACTCAAGATTGAAGCCATCCACAATTCTGACTCCTCCGCTCATGATAGTCACGTTATTTGCCCAACTTCTCATCGCTTGTATTCGTTTACACCACTTCACAGGTAAATAAAGCACCAATGAAGTGAGTGACAACATTAAGGATTAACACGTATATAGGTAACTATGGTCAGCCCGTCTGAATGTGCTTATGGTTTTGATTCAAAATGCTTGTCATGCCTGCCGCTAAGGCTAGAGCTTGTCGGTGTATATCCAAACACAAATCGCCCGGTTAGCGTCAAGCTAATCGTATCAAAGTCTCATCAGGAATGTTGTCACTGCTTTGCATTATAAACCAGTGGTGCAATCAATTTTCGTTTTCAGTAGCGGTGAATTTTCACAAAATCACAATACTGTGTTCGTGGGTTCAGACATATTTGAATAATTAGCAGTAACAGATGTCAACCTTTGAATTCTGGGTTAGTTATTTAGAATATTCCACCCAATCCGGCGTACCGGCTGAAATGGACACGGTGTTGTTGTATTCAACTAAATAAACTTCCCAGACAATTTACGCTTTCGCGAACATAGCGTTCGGACTGAATTCAGGAGATTGTGTTGATCTCGCCTAATCCAAAGGCTAGTCGGTGAACCCTGTGAATTCTGGACTGGCTGGTGTCCAGAAAAGATGCCGGCAACACGGGAATGAATAGTCAGTCATCCTAGATGAACTTGTCAAAAATGAGCTATCCTGTGCTATCGAGTATCAAAGGTGCACCTTACTTACGCCAGCACTTCAAAGTACGAATGGATATGACCTATCGATAGCACCTTCTATGGTAAATCGTGAATTTAAAACCTATCATCAAGTTGATCTGTTTCAAACCTATCGATAACTTGTTGTTCTTCATTGTGCCATATTACCATCTGAAAGACAACGCAAGAGAGAATCAACGCAATCAACCGCCAGAAATCTGAACTTGAAACGCGGATATACACCTTGCAAAACGCACGTGATCAGATGACGAATAATCTAGATCAACGCAGCTCGAAGGTCGCCGAACTAAACGTGCAACTAGACCGAGAGCTCCGGGAAAAGGAGGCCCTGAGAGAAGAAATTATGGATCTGCGTGATCACGTGGAACGAATGAATCGAACTGCAGTTGAAAGTGACCAGGAAAGACGACTTTTACAAGTAGGTCGAGAAAACCACAGTTTGGATCATCTTATCTTCATTAGATTCACCTGCACTGTTAGACTCTTTAACAAAAAGTTCGTGGACGATGGGTGTCTGAATTCGTTATGCTGTTGATCCAAGTTTCGGCTACATTTCCTTTGGTTGACTGAGGCTTCTTTCATGTTAAAATGCTACCTGTAGATGTTCAACTTCTGCAGTTAACAAGTGATCAATCTGGGGAGCACGAATGTCTAAACACAGAATTGTAGACGTCTAGTATGCCAGCCGGATTCCTTGCCAGACTAAGTGCCGCTCGCTCAGGTCGGATTAATGTAGGATTGTGGATTATGGTCATGAGCAAGCCGATTTCCATCACTTCTAGGGAAAATCAAAAACGAATCTAAAAAAGTTTTTCGACAGAAGACGTGTTAGTTACATGGTTTAGTTTGTTCAAACGAACCTGTTGCATATGACGATAAGCTGTACGCATAATGGTTTACAGTTTTCTGACGCCCGCTTGAGTACGCGTGTAAGTTTAACAATATCACCGTCCTGGGAAACTCCTACAAGCTTCGGTAAGCACAGCTCAATTAATACGTTCGTTTTGTTGCTCTGCATATTTCTGACGCCCTTATTCCAGACCTTATTTTCACAACTAAAAGTCTACGAATCGGGACTCTGAGCGCTGGAGTAAGTATGTGGGATACTTAGCTGGATATTTACACCGTAACTTGGTCTGCATTTCCCCCCTTCGTTCGGAGATTCTAGAATATATCGTCTACTTCCCGCTCCGATAAAAACAGACAGTTGGGCGTATGTAACTGATTGGAGTCCAAAAAGCTGTAAAAACTGTTAGGTACATACTGTAAATTCATAGTAAGACACGCTTGAGTACCACGCTGAATAATCTGGATATACTACGGGGACAAATCATCAACCACGTCATAACGGTTGAGTATATAACTCCCAAGAAGGGTTTGACTGTCACCGTAAAGAGATAACGCCTTCCTGTTAGGCCGGGTTGACAGCTTTGTAACCATCTACAATAACGTGCGCATCTCTGCACTTTAAGTCTGATGCAGTTGAATTTGCACAAAGTTGTTGATGATCTAGGTTGCGTTCACCGTTGCACGACACAACGTTGGCAATGCAGTGAAGAGAATAATGATCGTCATGATCTTTTCGTACTCATTTAAAAAACGGAAGTAGTGACTACGCAATGAGAGTAGACACAGAGTGCATTGGTATCTCTCCCATGTAAACTTCCGGTTATTTATGGCATGGCGGAATTAAACTGCTGAATTTAAAAACAGTGCTCGTTGCACACAAAATTTAGCAAAGCTGAATCGTTAAGACAAATCAGCAGATCATCGTTCACTCTGATTAGGTGTCCACCTGTCAAGCTACTGCTCATCTATATAAGCCATATTCTCCAGCATGTCTTGCTCAGCTGTCTGTGTGAAACCGTAGTTTCACTGGTTTTGTAAAGTTGCCAATCGAGAATGAGAGCAGAACACTGCCATACAGTTGATGAGTGGTTCATGCCAGCCAAGAGTGGGAGACAGTTTGCTTTGTGGTGATCGAACAGCCACTTAAGATGAAGCGTCAATAAATTTGACTGAACCACTGACCTAATCATCCTGACCTGGTGGAGAAAAGAATGAAGCGTTCACCTGTATGAGGTGTCGTCCCTCAAGCCTGACTGCCGTTATGTGTATTCTTAACCAGTTCTTACCGCTGTTCTGGTTACTCTGGATACTTACTTTCATGTAAGTATAGATAACTAGATTTAAACATCAGTTTGCTTATATACAGTTGACCTGTCCTCACTTTGTTTGTGACCCAATGTACATGTACCTCCTCGTAAGGTAAACGGAATCTTAAACCGGCCAACATTACACTCTCGGAATGTTTCGTCAAAAATCTGGAAAGAAATTATTTGCTTTAACATCAAAAACGCCATATTGGTATGTGCTTGATGGCACCTTGTAATGTAAGTTTATTATAAACAGTGAAGCAGCGTGATCAGTTGCGGGTGTACTAAGAATTTATTTTAAAGAAACGACGCGTTTATATCCAGGTGTGAGCAGCTTGTTGAAGTAGACGGATTTGTCATTGTTCTTCGAACCGTTGTAACCTCGGGTGATACAACTTGCAGACTGACGGGTGCTGTCGGTTAAACAGACGCAGTCGCAGATGAACTCACAATGTACGGTAATGTAACGTCATAAGTCATAGTGTGAATGTGTCAATAGAACCAGCGCCTATTGGTGTAATTCTGTCACATTCCAGCCACTGAGTTTCAGTTTGACATGCGGGCCGCTACTTGTGAATGTCGCCGTGGTTCTTTTCAATTGACAGAATAACATAGGTATCTCACAACTGACAGTTTCCGAAGTAGTGTACTTGTGTGGTCAGTCTTTTAATAATTGAACCACCCAACGTCAGTTAATAGGGTAGATAAACCCCACGGTATTCCCGAAAAGTCAATCTGGGTTTTATCCATGTGGATTTGTACAGAGTTGCAATTGAATGTCCGTGTTGCGCTCATTTTGAATGAAGCAATTCTCGCATCCTCACTGAATACAAAGACATATCGATGGGGCTCTATCCCCTAAACAAGTAGTAGAGCGTCCCAATATTAGGTTAGTGAGAGTGAGCTGAATACAACCGGTAGCAGTGTAATCCACCAAAGTGTCCATTGACGTGCTGATGAGTTCTGGGAACAAATGCTTGCGCTTCTCTCAACCGCTTCTTGGTAAGTACATAATGCACACCTGTTTGCAAACGACTATAATACATGTACCACTGGGACGGGTGAGTTAACCTGAAAGTAGATGCAGTCCCCCATCGCTGATTCGATGAATTGAAAATGCGAGTTTGACAGCCGTGGGTTCAACAAACTGGTGTCAACTAGCTGAAGTGAAAAGATTTCCCATTACTGATTTACTTTAGTTCGCTTTTAGCCGGCTATCCGTTTGTCGGCTGTATTGGTGACCCTCTGTTCTGAATCGTACTGAAGACTTTTAAGTGATTGTTCGGGTTTGGGTTCTCCTGGCACCTCTTGTTTGGAAATTTGGAGATATCATTTTAGCCTCTGTTCAACCTATGGGGCCCGAGCAGGCCTCCAAGATGTGACTGTCCATCGTTTTGCAGGCAATCGACTGTCAGTGTTAATGGATGCAACTGATGATTTTGGTCGCGATGGGACTTTGAATGCGTCCAGAGTATGGAGAAAGAAGTGTCAATAGTACTCACTGTGATGGCTGGACTGATTGTATCCAGAGTAAAGTAGATTGTACGTGGTTACAAGCTTTTGTGTCACTACATCTGGCAGGGCGGGTTTGTTCCAGACCCACTAAACGGATATTGACTTGGGATACGTAGTATATACGGTTAGTGGTAATGCTTCCGAAAAATAAGCAACAAAATAGCTGACACTGAGGCCGGGATACAGCACCACAAGCGCTTCCAAATACTTGTGTAGCTGATTTTGCTAGTGAGATTCAATCTCTTCAAGATATTGATGATGTCGGAAGCGGCTGAGTCAGGGATGTGGTCAGAATATTGAACTGCGGCGACAACGTGTTTCAGCTTGATGGGACGTTGGTCTTAACATGAGAGTTGCTGCAGCGTGACCTCAGGATAGTGTTGGATCTTGCTCAGAAGATATGTGCGGATGTCCGCATTCACTGGAGATTGAAATGCCGCAGATGACTTGAGGAATTTGATCTAGTTACTACTGGATGCACGTTATTTGAAGCACTTACATTTAAGATGTTGGAATAGACGACAACCATCAGTACGATTCTGATAAAACTAACAGACTACTATTGCGAGGTATCGCAAATACACATAAGAGTTAGACAAACTGCACTTGTCATTGCATAAAACTGGTCCTTTCAAATCACTATTGCGCAAGGAGAACCCAAAGCTAGTTGCGTTTAGCTAGGCTATAGTGAACAAAAGTCACCAACCAGCTCTATGAACACAAAGGCGGTTGAAACAGCCAATTGGGTTATCTTGATATTTGTAACATTGCGTCGTGTGAATGCATGCGTGTCCGTGTCCAGTCTTCAGCGGTTTGTGTCATATGTGATTTGTGGGTTTTGCGTTTGGGACTGATGTAGGTTAACTAAATGTTAATACATTACAGCTTGTCCTCCTACACTGATGAAGTTGTTGAAGGGAACCCAGCGTCCCATTTTTCAGACTGAATAGCCTGAAATAACGGTGTGTGGCTCAGTTACCGAGCTGACGTCTGTGACCATTGAAAGACAGCCGTGAGACATTGAAATGACTTGAAACGAGGGTTCGCAAATGCTGTGCATCAGTAACGGTATAAACCTACCAGAAAAATCGTTTGGATGCCAAGAACGGCAACAGTGTATTGCAATGTACTTGGTCGTATGAAACTGGACTTGGAACTGTGTTGCAATGTCCGGTTAACGAATATTCTCCCAGTGACCCTTGAGTAAACACGAAATGCTGCGAAGGCAGCCTGGGTTGAGTTACTATCGGTTCAAGGGTCGTCATTATTAAACGGGGCTGGATAAGCCCGACGAACGTAGTGTCACATGCGTCCACATCACATGTCATGTGACCATTTCGCGCCATCTGGCAGTGAGAACGTGACAACAAACGAACACATGTTGTGGGCTCTTATTTTTTGTCCACCCATTGGGTAGCCTAGGGCAGTTCAATCAGACGTTCAGCAGCTAAAAGCTATGGTCGCCAGCCAAAATCAAAAGTGAATAGCTGAAAAGCGATAGTCATGAAATATAAACGATGAGAGTAAACTACGACGGGACCTATGGCTGAACTCCAGTCAGTATGCTTATGAGACAAACGTGGTTAATACTGCGCAAACGTCATATTATACTACAAAAAGAAGTAATACTTAATCGTATTGATCTCGGTTCATGTGATGATAAACTCTGAGATCGGATGAGCAATACTCAGCCAGCAGTAGTCAGAATCCTAAAAAGCCAATTAGTATTAATATTTTTGTATACTGCGTTCTTTGAGGTTGGTAATTTCAACTAACCTCAGAAGGTCTACTGGTAGTGTTCTCGGCTGGAGACAGTAGAACAGATATGGTGTCCTTCCTCCGAACGATCGTGAAGTTTGAGCATTACACATCAACCCTTATGGTTGAACACTGGATTGTGATAGATCGGTCATGATAAATTAACGGTCAGTGCGATAATGACCAACGTGATTTTTTATAGCGAATTATGTGTTGACTTGTTAGTCTGGTTCAGGAATGTTTTTGTTTGACAATTTGCTGACAAACGAGGGAGTTTTGTGCTCATGTGCAAGCTATGGGCAAATGAAGTAGTCAGGTCTCTCACTGCTACCAAAACTAATGCTCTGGAGAGATTGAATGGGCGATAAGCAAAACCTTTTAAAACTTACTTCATGATGACAACTTGTGGTCATCTGTTTGAAATGCTCCTCTAGCAACTTGTGGAACATGTTAGGAAGAACTGTGTGAGCAAGCCATGGGAATGTGCTAGGCAGGAAGTTAACAGATGACTACACCTAACCCGACTCTGTAGAACTAGGCGATCACACAAGTGCTTTTGACAGAGGAAGTCCACTAATTTGTTCAAATAAGTAGATGGGATGATCTGTGAAGGTCTGAGTTTGGACTGACTTAAACACAAACTGAATAAATCCGACCATTTCTTAACGTCTTATAGTTCACGGATACTTTCACTGAGTTCCCTAGGATTTGAACCCGGTCCCTTTATCAAATGGTTCGCTGAACCAGCGCCATTGAATAACAGTGTAGTACTCGTAACGAATGAAAGGCCACTGGGACTTTTAAGTATTCAAATTTATTCGAGTAAGAGCAGTCTTGGTGATTAATGTATTTTGTTTTTATTTGGTTAATATTTTTCTAACTATTAACACCTACTTTTGTTTGGTGAATAAACGTATGAGCAGGCTGTGAATAGGTAGTTAGAAATAGATAAGCTAATGTTAGAGGTTTTTCAGTGGTTCCTGCTCGATCGATTTTTTAGGAGGGTATGTATCGACCAAATGAATCAATTGCAAAAAGGTAAAAGTCCGAATTATTAAAAAAGACTTAATAGAAAGCTTAGTGTAAACTGCTCAGCATGATCGGTATAAACATCATCAGCAGACGTGAAACTAGCTGGTCAGATCGTTTTTCTTGAAAAGATGCTCGAATTGTAAAGCGTAGCCTGTTTTGATGCTTCCAAATACAAAGTTGCTCTTGTTTGGCCTGGCTGGATAGAAGTTTGTCCTTTTATTAATCGGTTTGCATACTGATAGTAAGGGAGCTAAAACAAGTTGTCGTATTGGCGTTACTTGAAAGCGCTGTACTGGTCTAGGTGGACAGGAAACACCCTGAGTTACCGAGTAAATTGATCTGCGATTACATGGTTTAAAAAATAAAGCGATGTCATCATTCCGTGAAAACTCTTCTCATCAACATTCGGCGGTAGGCTTCGTCCCTGTTTAGACCTAGAGGATGGGAATACCCGAAGAGAGATTGAGAAAAACGATCTATACTATTTGAGCTAAAAATTGTAGTCGTACGATCACCGGCTCCGTAAACAGTGCGGTCCAAAGGCGATTGAGATGACCGATTGTATTTGCTCATGATGTTAAGTGAGATGACATACAACCCAAATGCCACGGGTTCCAAACCTTCACCTGCTGAGTCCAGACAAACCGGAAATTAGTGGTGTGCAATTTGTGGGATAATCCTCATGAATTAGTATACGAGGGACATCCCTTGTAGAAAAAGCTACTGCAGACTGGCAGTCACATATGGACTGCGTCTATCTATACCAAGTCGGCACACTGTTTCCTCTGTCTGAGTGAGGTTCAAGAAGTGTACAAAATATATTGAATGAATAGGAAAGCATCTCGAGAATTTAAAACGCTGATAAAAATTTCGTCTCAATCTCCACACACAGCTGGGTACGTGAGGTAGAGCAATGTTGCATTAATCGTACGACTCAGCTTAGTGAACCTAACTGTTTTGAAAGTACACTGAACAAGGTTTTATAATTTGCAGGAACGACTGGAAACAACCCGATCAAACTTAGATGACACAAAAGCGCAACTGCAGGATGCGACCGAACGGCTACAGGAACTGCAATTGGAGACCTCTGACGGAGCGATTCGGCGAGCAGAGTTAGAAAGTCAACTGCGCCAACTAACAAATATGTCTTCCGATAGTCAACAATTAAATATGGATCTACAAAACAAAATTGCAAAATTGCAAAGTAAGCGTGTCCCGAAGATTTCAGAGAAGTTTGTAGAAGATTCCAAGCGTTTAAAACGTCCTCTATTACGCTTACATTGCTTTAAAGAAAATAGGAAGTAGCTGGGGATGTTTCAGTGTTAGCTGAACTAAGACTAGTCGAACGACAAGTACGATGAAGTGATGGTGGCCACTCCAAATTCATCAGCAAATATGCAAGAAAGTTCCGTAATGTGAACGGTAACTCACCTGCGAGTTAGCTGTGCTGTTTATCCCAGACTCAACGTTGGAAACATACCTAAAAAAATGAAAAATTCACGAAACTGGTCGTGTGTCTCCGACGAACTTTCCCCGTTAAGTGCCTTCTAATTATGCCTCCTTACCTTTTGAAATTTTAATGTTTCATAATCTTTTCATAAAACGTACTCGGATTCTAGCCGTCAACTTATTCGTCTGTTAAGCTAAGTTTTAATAACCAGAAGGGTAAGTCACTGGAGAGTGAAAAATGAAAAACCGTAACGTAGCGACCGATTGAAGAATCATAGGTCTGTAGCTGCTCAACGTTGCCTTGCAAAACTGACCAATCAAATGAAGCCGATGTTGGTGTCTGATAGTACAAGTTCGTCGTATTGGGAAATAAAGAACTTAATACCCACACTATCATTCTCAGTCCCTTAAATTATCTTGAATGCTTACTACGTACAAGATTTTCACTATGTACTCATCATTCGCTCGACTATGCGGGTTCCTGACTCGTCATCTGAGAGTTCACGTTCTTGGCGGTGGACGTGCCAATGGGGCAAGTCTACCTCATGCAGTGAGTGTCTGAGCTCCACTCAAACCCCGTGGTTAATATATTTTGTGTGTATTCCTTAAAAAGTGAACTAATGAATACCGCTGTAAAATATCCAATATAGGTGTAGGTAGCGCAGGTAGACTTGGACAATCAGAATCACTAAGTGGTCTGACCAGAATGAACCGTTTGCCGCCAGACCGACAGCCGGCGAAAAACAGTTAGCGACTAGGCAGAACGCAGAACTGGACAACAGATCTTATTCGACTGCTTAGTTTAGTCAACCAACTGAAAAGATTGTCCAATGGGTATAGATAGATATACAGTCCAACGTACAAACGTGTAGGTAGAACTCGATCTTGTAAGTTTAGACAAGAATATAGTAGCCCATACTTGCTGGACGATACTGATCCAAGCATCAAGAAAAACACATCTGCCACATTCACTACGGGAAGCTACCACCGAGTGAAATTGGAGCAATATCCTTCAAACATAGATCATGATGGAGTTGCACACATTACTATAAAGTTGATTGTTTCAATAATGCGAAATAACAAAATGGTCAGGCCGGTTCGTTTATTCATTCATGCAGTGTGCAGCTGATGAATTTTACCGTTGTTCATTTGCAGACTTATTTGATGCAATCGAAACATCGATAAGAACTTAATTGGCTACTGATAAGTGCATAGCAGTGATTAAACATTAAAATAACGAAACTGGGTCATATATAAATGACGCGGCAGAGAATAAAGGTTTTCAAAGCATCTCCTCGATACCATTTTGGATGTGTAAGAACTCATTGTCCACAAAATCTCACCCAGTACTAAGTGAGCGATATCAAGAATGGCAGTAAGAGAGTCTGAATGATTTGGAATACCTTGGAGTGGTAATGAGAACCAGCAAATTCGAAGTACAAAACTCTCAAATAATTTGTTCTGTCCAACCATCCTGTTGGATGGAAATTCCCCATTTCTTTTGAAGGGAAAGGAGAACTTAGCGTAAAGAGTTTATTTTAAGATACCTAGAAGACAAGCTTACTACAGTTTAGTTCACAGTGCCAGATGATTGCCCAGCCAGAAATGTACTCATCTAACGAGGTCTAGAAATTACGTGTTCGTCACCCAGTTAGTCTGTACGTGGCAGTTCGGAAACTTTTTCTTACCACAATTCTTACTTTTCATGTATAAAACCGTCCAGGTACTGTAAACGGCGTCGTGGCCAGGAAAGTGCATCATGTTGCGTGAGACGGTGAGATCTCTGTCTGAAAAATTGTTTCTATATGGCGGCAAAGTATTAGGATTCACTTTTAAGTAGTTACAGCCTAGAGCACTCGGTGTTGCCAAATTGCAAAACACTGTATGCAATCAATGGTCTAGCAAGGCTAAACAACCATTCATTTCACACAATCGCGAAGGTTGCCTGAAAGTTTGGTAGGTACGTACACAAGAGACTCAAAAAGGTAGAATTATGCTCTAAAATGTAAAACGATGAACAGTGTTCCTAGTTGTAAGATATCCGCACCAAATTTAGTACGAGTGAATTCAAACAGTTTGGGCTTCGTATTCGACATGTTTAACGTGATAAATGGATTGAGAATAACACGTCATCAGCAAGTTGTGATACTCCAGGTTCCACACATCCCGTGTCTCTTGATTTCCTCTTACAGACGCATATAGACTTTAGAAGCTAGAGAAGGATTCGGCCATCGCATTGTATACACTGTCAGAGAATCACAACGTAGGTTTCGATCGAGCTTGACTGGTTCATAAGGATCTGCCATTCCATATGGAGCGATGCTGTGCTGAAGCCGTCACCATTTACACACAGCACGCTTGTGGTAATCACAATAATAGCAAACCCCCGTCTGTAGTGTGGCGTGGATGGATAAACAGCACCAGACGCACCTTATCTGCACCAATCTCACCCCAACTTAGTGAGCAAAGAATTTAATGCATCGCAGATTGACCTAACCAAGGGAAATCTCATGTGATTTATGTTCCCTTGTCAATGTGATTTCGATTAAAGCACTCCCGAGGAGGACCACCTAAGGTGGTTGGAGCGTAGAGTATTACAACTTGCTCCTCACGTTCTGTTATCCCCAATTCAGTTAACAATGTTTTTGGTGCCTAAGCTTGTTAAAAGTATGGTCATCTTTAAATGATTCAGGAGAGACCTAATTGTAAAAATTCTGGACAACGGATGGATTCGAACTAGCGATGGGAACAGCACACTCAGACACGGCAAATGCCCAACCAGCTGAGTTATGAAGATAGGCGGGAATCTCAAAAATTTCATATTTAAAATTAGTTACCTACTGAACCAATTGTGTGTCATATGGAATCTAACATACGATGCAGGTGATTGACTGCCCGATCAGGTTTTCTCAATCAGTTCACGCTGGCATCCACTAACACCACAGGTGAGCATTGAAACTGTAGTACTGCTGAATTGTTTAACAGATTTAATAATTTAGAAGAGACTCAGTCAACTTGAAATTTTCTAACTCACGGCGCGCCTTCGTAGTTTAGCTAGTAGGCCGTTTGCCGCGTCTTGGAGTATTGTTTCTGTCGCTGGTTCGAATGCAGCCGATACCCAAATTTCTCTTCTAATTTATTAAACCTGCCAAACTACTCATCAGTGCTATTTTTAGGTGATTCAAATTTATTTATGAGTATAGAACTGATGTTTGTGAGCGGAGGTAATTAATTTGTGCGCTAAGTACTCATTCTAATTGATGAAGAGACTTGACAAACAGCACTCACTGTAAGCATTACCATGACCCCTGTAATAGATTGTTAGATAATTGATATTGCAAATTACTACTCCGTGTTCAAGCGGAACATTACATCAGAACTGCTCGATGAGTGGAAACTAGTACGGTCGATCGCCTGTCAACTTGAACAAAAATTCACAGTTACTTATGGGAGCTCTTGTTTGTTTATCTGTAGATTTTTTCTAACCATATCTGACCTTTACCACTCAATATGAATGTATCTTTTACCACCCCTTTATTACATTTTACTGCTTCCGCTTTGGTCACCTGACTGACTGTTTCAAATATTTCTAGATTGATTCCGCCTAGCTGCTTGCCCCTTAACTATATAAAGTGTATGTTAATTTCGCAAAAGTAACCGATGAGATGCGAACGAAATGTCATTGCGCAAGACATCTTACAGGCTACTTTTGGCTTTTTTCAAATTTATCGATGGGAACCATGGTTTCAAACCAATCAGAAGCATTCTTCATGCCAACAGTGTGCAGAAACAACCACGCACCTTCAGTTTTTTCTGGTGGTTTCAGGATCCCACCGAATGTTAACTAATTCATTCTACACAGATGTTGCCCGATTTTCGTCAAGTAATTCGACATCGCCAAATCCGATCCTCTTTCAAACATATATCTAAACTTACACGATTCAGTAGGCCATTTTATTTGAGCGACACCACGTCAGAAGAAAAGATAAAGAAGTAACAGCGAGTAAACTAAATATATTTCACATGCAGATATAGCACTGCCGTTCAAGACTTCAAACTTTGTATGTACTCTCGACATGATAAAATACACTATAAATATTCGGAAAACAGATGAACAAGCAACGCTAATGGAGAAGAACAATGAACTTGTGAGAAAAGGTAATGACTGGAGTTCAGAAAAACAAGACTTGGAAAGTGAAATAAATCGGATGCACAAAGAACAAATGCAGCTGAAAAAAACAATTGACCGTGTAAGTGATTGTGTGCAGTTGTTATTGTTTTTGTTAATGATACTCTATGGCCTAGGTGACGGCAGATTATGTGTTATCCAGTTGCTCGATCATCCCTTACGGTTTCATCGCCATAGTCTCGTAGAGAGTAAGGTAAATTACCGTGTCACTGCATGTCACAGAAACTGTTGTAGAGGTGTCCAAAGGAATCTGATTTCGACAGAAAAACGCCTACGGTCTTTTCCTACTAGTACCTTTTAGTAATCTGTTTTCACAAATCTATCGACAACACGATGTAGCCGTGATTAGCGTGCGGTTGATGGGTGCGTGCACACAAACCTGTCCATGGTCTTCACACACTGCAGTTATGCATCATACTCGGCACAACAGCGCTGGGATTTGGAGCATTGTTCTGCAGGAAATTATTCCGAGCACAATGTACAAGTCCAGCTCACCCATCTAGTAACACCTTTGGGCATTCAGTGAGAAAATAAAATAGCGCTGCGAGATCTGTGTACCAAGTTATCAAAGACAGTGCAGAGCAGACTGTATGTTAACTTCTTTCTACCTACGAATCTAAAGAGAACATTGTATCGATTCTCACATTCGGAAATGACTATTTACAGGAAAATTATTTTCGCAGTCGCATTCCATTCCCATGAGTTATGAAACTGCAGTTGATAATCAACATCAGTTTTGCGCCATAAATAGCACACTTGCATACAGGTTGATTGTTTGGCCGACAAATGGGCGAGCCACATGAAGTATAGGAGTAATCTCGTGCGAAAAAAACAGATGTACTTCGTTCGATACGTACCGTCACATTCCGATTTAAGATCCATGGATTAAAATGGCGATGACACCATTACATCGTATAAGCAAATAAGCCTGGCTACTAATTACTGGTCGCCTCTAGTCTAGTACATTGTAATCGTCTTCTCATTTTTGTGTAAACGATGACTATTGGTAGCTTTGTTCATGTAATAGCCCCAATTATTTTCTATCGGCTTCCATCTGGCCGAATGACAACCAAAGTATTGAGGATATTCTGTTCATAATTTTAGAGACGTGTTGCCTTGTTGTAATATCAAAAATCTCGAACACATACTGAGAACACAACGTTCTCAGCGGGTGGTAGTACTCAAAACTTCAACCACCCCGAGTGGTCTTTCTCAGGAGTGTTGTAGTAGAAACCATATTAATAAAGAAATAGAGGTCAATTGGGGTTTGCCGTGGTTATGTAACCTTGCGCTGTGTCTGAAAAGATCTGCCGAATCTGTGGCCCATTAATTGGGAGGTAGGACTGACGTACGTAAGGCGCATCCGGGACTCTTGTTCCTAATCAATCCACGCCACACTATAGACAGGGGTCTTCTATCATTGCGGTTGACGCATGTGTTGGGTGTAAGTGGTGAGAGCTTCAGCACAGCACAGCATCGCTCCGAATGGGAAGACGGACCCCTATGCATCGGAGCTTGAGCAAAACACACGTTGTGATTCTCTGACAGTGCATGTAACGTGGTGGTTGTATCCGTTTCTGGATTTGTAGTTGGTATGAGTCTTTCGGAGGTAGCCTAGTAAGCCGCCGCATTAGTTACGCGCCCATTCACTTGACCCAAAACTGGGGAAGAGAAGAGACATGATAACACCGTTTATTGGAAGAACGAGTCAAAGTTAGGCCACAGGGACTCTAAATTTACAAAACGAAACGATTGCCAGGATAGTCTGACGTGCCTTGGAGGGAAATGACGAAAGACTACTTAACTAGGCGACCACCGATCCCGACATCATATTCTTCCAGGTTATTAACTTTGAGAGTAAATCCTTACAGTCCGACTGTTCGGACGACCATCGCAGGCTGCTGAGCTATCTTCCCTAGCCTTGGCTAAGTGAATGAAATCGCCGTCTCAGTGCCTTTCAAACAGCACTTCAAACTACCATCGATTTCTACCCTAGGCTGAACTACCGTCCTATCAATCACCGTTATTAGCGAGTTTCCGTCCCCAAATGAAAAACAATTAGCGAAACGTTTTCTTAGGTACGGCTTTTTCTCGCCAACTGTCCACGTCTTCCGCATCCGTCGCTACGACTTTCCCCTTTCTACTTCACCTTCAAAACCGTCGTTTCCTGAATCAAATTTTCCACTGTGCTTCGAAGGTCGTTCAGTTCACTTGCCCTCAACTCGCTAATTGCCAGAGTGTTTTACGCCAGCATTTATCAAGCCGCATCAGTCAATTCTTCCAACGTCATTGAATATGCGACTAAAGCAACCTTGAGGTGATCCCGGACTGTGGGTGGCGTTCCATCTAATATTCATCAGCATGCGTAGCTCTGAATCCTGATCCAACTGCGATAGGGTTCTTGATAACATTGCTCAGAGTGATACGGCATAAACGACAGCGTCGCCTCCTGGTTCAAGCCGGGTGCTCTTGAACCGACACATTACCCCCCGACAGTCTAGAGGACTGCCGAATCCGGCCACCAGCGTCTTCTTTGAGACTGCCCATTCAAGCGTCACTGGGCCGTTCCCCACTCCTTTCGTTCTGTTTTTGAGCTTCACTGTCTGTCAGTCTTGACTCTGACCAACTCGGGCAAGTCCTCAAAGTCATTCAGGAAACTCCGGACGCCCCCATCCTCGAATGGCGGCATCCATGTGAACCTTATTCGCTAACTCGGATCACGGAAGGAACTGTTGTGATACAAGAACGGGAATGGCAAGGATTGCTTATCCGGAAAGCTAATACATGTGTTGCGTGCTTTGACACGACAACGAACAAATCCATTTGTTTGCACATAACATCGATCTCAGGGCGTCACCGTTGCAGCAGCTGCCAATCCCCAGTTTCTTTGTGTACCGAGAATCATTTCATGCCAAACTGCTCTCTAATGTTGTTTCTTTTAATTCTCCCTGGGTTACTTCAATATCTAAATGCATTCCTCACTAGTGAATAGTAGTGGTAAGTAGTGTAATGCGAACGTTCGTCCTCTCCATGTTACTCAGTAGATAGATATGTGTTTGGATGCTAGGGATAGCCAGGAGAAGATACAAGAAACATTGCAGTGCTGTTTGACATGAGATTGTTATTGGTACATAAAGAAACTGGGCATTTATAAATGTTGCACTTGTGAAACTCTGGGACCAGCGTTATGTGCAAATGAGTGTGCCTGTTTGCTACCGTGTTAAAGCCCATAACTCGTATTGGTTTTCCTAGTAAACAGTTCTTGTGCTATCCGCTTTATTGGCTCACAACACTAGTTCTGTTGATGAGCGATCGAATGGTTTTTTCTTCGTGCCCAGTAACTGCGATGGATTGAAGTCGAGATACAGGACGGAATGGGTTGGTTTTTAGCACACGAATGCAAGAATTTCTGCTTATCGCTAACCTTTTGAAGGTAGCCTACTATATTAAGTGAACGTTCTCTGGCTTCAATTTGGAACATAAATTAAGGGAATGTAGGACTTAGTTTCACGATGACGAATATATCATCTGTATACTACCACCAAGTCCGTGAAGGACAGATAAACTCATCCAACAGAGCAGCTCATAGCCACATCATCACTTTGCTTGTACAAATGTTTGTTACACTTGGGAACTGTTGTATGTAGGCAAAGGTCAAGATCGAACTCACTTTCGGAAGGTGATAAATTGGTACGTTCGTCAAGAGTCTTCGTTTTCTAATAAATCCTCGGCTACATCGATGTTACGTTTTGCCGGTACACTGACATACAGAGGTTATGTTAAAACTAGAAAAGGTTTCACTAATGCGTGGTGTCACGTTTTCAAATTTCGTAACAGAAGCAAAAGAATCTTTAACGCGAATTATGCACTTATTCTGCAGCAGTTTGAGTACACGGCTGGTGAATTCGGTCAGCTTGGATGTTGGTGCAGTCAACAATAGGTCTTATGGGTATTTCATTTTTTTTGAGGTGATACATAAATACGAAATTCCAAATAAAAATCAGTTTACTAGCGCTTTTTGGACAAAATTATTAGTATACTATGCTGACGGGTTACGCGAATTTATAAAGAAACCTCTGACACAAGCAGAACTAAGACGCTGTCACCAAATGGAGAATCGGTTTCGCTCTTTAAGTGTTATCTCCAGCTGAATTGTGGAGACACTGGCCCGAGCCGTTCGTTTCGCTGAACTTGGATTTCATTTCAGAAAAATAAGTTGCCTCGTTCAAATGATTTTCCGGTCTACGATAACGTCCTTCTAGTTTTCTCAGTATTGGAGTTTTACACAATACGCCTTGTTTAAGAGCACCTAAACACAATGTCGCTTGGTTACATCGTTGTAGATTGACAGAGATCGCATTCAGCAACAAGAGTTGTGTTCGAAACTACAGACAGAGAATAAAGAGTTGCTGCAGTCCACACGACGACTTGAAGAAGAAAATTTGGATCTCCGCCGTGATTTGCAGAAGTTACAGGTATGTTACAGCAGTCGTGTTCCGCGTATAGCTTATGGCAACTTTCGACAAGAAGTTCCATCCATATGTTACAATAAACTAATTTTATTAAAGAAAAGATTCCTGACACTTTCGAATCCCGGGCGAACGCTTAGGACCTAGTGAACGTTAGTAAGATTTGAGAGATTGAACAAGAGAAAATACTGTTGGAATGCATAATGTTCTATTCAGGAATTCATATCTAGCTGTTCTTTCAAATTTTAGGGCGTATCAAAACCAATAACTCGGACATCGTGGAAGTTTGGTGAACACAGCTAGTTTACTCCAAACCCAAATAAACATTATGTAGGTAGTTCGGACACATTTAACCCCTTTCAAAACAGTATCGTCGACTAGCCTTACGTCTCTCAAAATGATACTTGTACAGTTGGAACGGATAGCGGAATGCACACTATAATGATTCAATGTACTATTTCTGCAACATTATCGCACTTCATGTTTCAACGAATATGTGCGCCGGTGTGGGTTATCGATTCATGGGTGACTGTTGACCGTAATTTATCAAAATCATTCCAGCCAGTCCTGAAACTTGCTGGTGACGCGTTGGCAACCGCCTGTGTAAACCGAAAGAACGGACTGTGACTCTGGAATTGAACTGGTTAGTATGCAAATGAAATTAGTCACTGTCATTTAATTTAACGACTCCAATCCAAAAAAATATGCGAAGGGCCACCAGGAAGTGACTGTCTTTCTCTCCTAACTTGTTCAAACCTACCATGTAAACTGTGTACTGTACTGGTTAGAAGAAATTCTTTGGCCGCTCCAGTCAGAAATACAGCGTGAATCATGCAGAAAATGACACCATGTTTACAGAAAAGTGAACAGGATAGGCCGAGGATGGTAATACACAACAAGCGGATAATTTATGCGTGTTCCATTGAATTCATAGATATGTGCGCCGGTAAACGTCATATTGACGTTCATTTAACCCTATGCAGACACAATCTCTCAAATATACCCTAAAGAATTTAATCACCTTTTAAATAACCATGCATACCCATTATCCAAAAATGATTCGAATAACATTTGCCCATATCGTCTCATACCATACAATAAGTTGTAATTTTCATATTTGTGTACTCACCCTGACGGTCAGGCATTCAAGACGCAACGGGAAGAAACACAAGCGGCTCGTCTAGTTGAAGTCAACACAAAACAACGTTTAGAGGCGGAAAATGAAATGGAACAACAGCGTTCAGCGTTAGCACAGGCGGAGAAAGCTCTTCAAATAAGAGAACGGTCACACAGGCACCGAGTTCGTTGTCTTGAAGAACAGGTAAGCGCTCTTCTAACAGGCGCAAAAGGCTTTTATTATATATCCTTTCTATACTTACCCATAACGAGGACAATGGTGGGACAGTCAACACAGTTGGCTTATGCCGACATGACCGGAGTGCGAATCTCAATCGTGGAAAGACTATGCACCAATGACGATCTGTAGCAATGGAGGAACTCAAGTCTGATGCTTGTTTTTGAAAAGAGCTAACAGAATGATCTGTCCGAATGGGGATTTTCGATCACTTGTGATTGATGCTTAAGTTAAAGACCAATTCTCCAAATACTTATCGGTAGTAACAGTGTGAGCCGACTATTTTTTTAACGCGTTGTTGGGAGGAATGTCCAAAAACATTCCATTCTGAGTTCATTATATTCATTTTACCAGCTGGAATGTGGGAGCCGACCGCGACTAAGTCACAGGAACAGTTTACATATGCCGCGCGACTGGAAACCAAGTACTTTTTTTTTAGCTGGAGGGGCATTTCACTGCCTACGCTGTGTTACTTACCATGTGCGTATGAACCAAAAAAAATGTCAGTGCGATCAGTGGTGTTGTGAGCTAAAAATTAAGCTCGAGATTGTTATGACTGTCAAGAAGCCACTGGAGATTAACTTGCGACACGTAGAAGGAGGAAATGTCGTAGCATTTGTACAGATTCCCCCGAGCCAGGGACGGATCGCTCTGGTTGTGCATCGCTACTCAGCAAAAGAGGTCATCCTTATCAGAACGAAATAAGCATTTAATCGTCTGGTAGGTACTAGTAAGAGCTACATCAGAATCGATGCTTTGGTTGACAATTTTGACAAGAAATGTAGCACGGATGCTACAAAGAACTTTGATGACTTACAGAAATTTGAAAAGGGTCGTTACAATGGGTCAGGATCAACTCCAACGCGAAATTATCATTGGTGTATTGTTGTGATTAGAACTAGTGAAATGGATGGGCTGCTCAAAATGTTCGTTTCATTGAACTCCGACGGGGCTCCGTAGTAAAAATTCCCTCTCTTAGGCTTCAGAGCAGATTTGACGGGGTCACGAGGATAGGATCCAAAGGTTCCGCAAACTGGTGTCTTAATTTAGAATCCCAAAGTTGGCAGGTGGCCTGTAACTTCAGTTTTCGCTGGATTCGTACTTTTGTGGCCAACTGCATAAAGGACTAGATAATCCACTTGCCGTACCCATAAACGTGCAAAACCGACCGCAGAGAATCGTGTCTCAATAACAAACCCGCGCCAAACTGTCGTGATAGCATAAAACATTTGACTCAGAATTAAACAATGCGTACTAAAAGAACCTCACCACTGTCATCGTTTCCCGTTTTGAGTCGTACCCATGAGTACTACGGTTCGAGCTGCCGTCGATCTTGACAGTGGTCTGCAGAGTAATAAATAAACACAAATCTAAGAAGGGAGAGGAAAAAACCAATGGAATCTCGTATAGAGACACACTGCTATGCCAGAATGTTTCCAATCCGCAGTGTCATCATCATCAGTGTGGATGATTGCGAACCCCTAAAAATGTTAAATTTGGCTGTCTATCGTGTTTGAAAGTTTGTATTTTGGCTAGCGGTGTATAATACCAATCAATATTCATGAAATATCTAGAGCAGTGGACCAAATCAATTAGGTTTGAACAACCGGAAATAGCTTGATAATTAGAATACATTTGGATACAAAAAAAATCAGCGTAGTGTATCTCAACGCTCATTCATTGGCCAACTTAAGTGAAAGCGCATTCTAAAGTGATAAGGACTCAGTGTTTTAGTGAGAAAGTGGAACCCAATCAAACAGAGCTAATTGTGATCATTTTCACCGGCAGCTTACTCGGTTGTATTATCCGAATGCATATGTCGGAAGTAATACTAACATTTCTCATGATCTCATTGTTCACATGTTGCTCGCGACTTTCGCTACTAAAACATTTTTCCTTTTTTAGGTCACACTACTTAAAACTCAACTGGCTCAGGAAATAGGCAGACGAACGCTGTCAAGTTCCAAGCCAGTACTCCTCAGTGAACGCATATCGCCAAATCAGTCCAGTTTGCTTCCGTTTGGTTCACCAACTGCAGACGTTGAGCTACCTGAAACTCTTAGTAAAGTAGTTGGAGGTCTTTCACAAGTAAATATTTATGAAGTTCGAGAAAACATAATTGTGGCAGTTGTAAATAACTACATAATTACATGTTTAGAGAAGTAGCATAAGGGCTCAAACCCGTCAACTGCGAACAGCGAGTCAGCTGGACGACGACATCTGAAAGAACAAACCGAGTAAATGTTTGTTAACTGTTAAAAAAGAATCTACAGAAGATAGTACTGTCACAACAGACCACGCTGTTTTGAAGCTAAGCAACTCTGGTTTCACTTTAATCGAGGTTCAGTAGGCATTCTCTGTGTTCGACCGAAGACGGGCAGAGAAATCGGTGTTATGTTTACACAATATTTATGAGCGACTCGACACTTATTGAAAATACGCAAGTCACATATGCCTGGCTACGCATCCAGCTACAATTACACTATGTGGCTGGAAGACGTAAAAACCTAATGCAGCTTCAAGACATTATTGCTCTTTAGTAGAGTGCTACATCATTCCACGATTGTCATCTGTTGATGTTTTAAACATTTGACAGAAAGTAACAGTGTGACATATATGAGGGATTTCAGTCCCATCACCGGTGTCACGCTTTCGACCACCTGATGTGGTTGCTACCAAACTTTCGGAAGGCTAGGATAAGAGCATTTTCCCACTGTATTCCTAAAAGAACCTGCACCCAAAAATTGACCACAAAGAAGTTTCTCTGGTCAGTGCTCCGATAGCATTTGCTTGATTGTCACTGCATACAAAAAATAAGATTCCTTAATGTGCTACATAAGGGAAGAAACACGATGCGCTTAGCTATTCGCACGGTGAGGATGAAGCTTCAAAGAATATACCCTTTGGTCAATGATAACGAGCTCATCCGCTGTCCTATTTTCGACAAGTGCTCAGGGGATTTACTTACAACTGTTATATTGGTCTGGTAATTCCATTTATATAGTGTCATCAAAGAGATCTTCCAACACGCATTCCACGCGTCTAAGCGCTAACAAAATTTTTCATTGACCACGTTCATGCTCTACGCTCTAGAGTCGCTGACCATGAGGTTGTCAACACAGTAATTTAACCGATCCCACAAACAAAGAGCGAAACGCACGCGACCAAGTCACTCATTAGGTCGACGCAAAAAATCGCTGTATAAGGTGCTCGTTGATTATATTCAACCACGGAGATTGTAAAAAAATTTCGTAAATTTTCATTTAACTGCTCCAGATGAGACCAGCGCGAAACTAACCAATCAGCCGCTTGCATTTTACCGCAGGATATAATTCTTTCTGGACACTACAAACCAACTGCAGCCCCCTCACGGTATGATCCTTATTATTATCAAGTAACTGGATCAATACCCGCACGGCTCGATCGGAGCTACGGAGCTAGTCGTATTTTCAACCGCGAGAGAGAAGGTGGGAGCTCCCTACGTGCAACTCACCAACCATCGTCAGTTATACCGAGGGACGGGGACTCACACCAATCGTTGACGGAAGGAACTGAAGGTAACGGAAAGTCCGGCCTACGTTCTGGAGCCGGCACATCCAACATAATTCACTCGTCAACTTCAAGGATGTCTGCATTATTTGGAGAGCATGGATATCCTGAATCTACTCCAAGCGAAAGGTTGAACAGAAGCATCAGCGAATCGCTCATTAGGCGTCATTTGGAGCGATGAAAAGCAAAAAACGAAAAATACCCAGAAAATCTCCAGAGTATTCTCAAAATTTAAATAGTTGCACAATATGAGCATGTTTTCCGTTCAGACAGTTGCTCATTGTATCTTCTGGTATACAAATTCGAAACTATACGCAGTAACACAGCTAAATGCATTATAGAAGTCCATATATGACTTTGCGTGAGAAGCCCCGTATGTAAATGTCAGTGACGAATGGTGTCGTGGATGTTTGGTAAACTCCCAACCATAACTAGGGACAAGTGAGCCTGGGTTCTTCCATAACGAAGACAACAGTGCGCTCAAATTCGCAAACAATAGCACCGTTACGACAGTTTTCTACCAAATTGCGAATGCACACATTAGTCGACATTATTATGAAAACGCTCCAATGCCTAGTCGCTTATCTAATTTTTCTCTTGTATTCATTCCCTTCTTTTGAAATCTAACTGGAACTATTGTTGTATAGCCTTCTTGTTTCCGTTAGTTGACAACCTTAAATTGCAGATTTATAAAAACTGCAGCAATACCGAAAGATTTCATTTCTGTAGCAGTTTGCATGTATGGAAACGTCCACGAACAACTTTGGGCACTTTTAATGATTGGTAAATTTATGATCCCGGATGCAGTTAAAAATAAAAATGTTCGCATTTTGAGTGAGTTCATTTGGCGGCGAGTTGCGTTCGTTTTATCGGATATTGATGCGGATCTAACGTCGCGTCCGAATCTCCCACTGACAATCAAGCGGAGGTAAAACGAAGGCTTCCTTCAATCCGAAAAACCGAAAATTCGTAGAGTAAGTACTATGTGGGTAGCTGATTTACATTAGACTAAGTAGGTTGCATAAAGATAACAGAGGAAAGCCCAGATCGAGGTTGACAATCAGCCATGAATGTAAGGTGAATGCCGATGGTCAATCCTAGATGTCTTCAAAATTATCATAGACAGCAATACATCAGTGGTTCACACCAATGCTTAAATGTCACGCAACCATGAAGAAAAAGGAAACTCTATATATATAGGGGAGAAGGAAAAAAGAAGGGGACGGGAAGGGACCTAACTACTGAAAATGACTACGTCCATATTCAAACATTTAACATCAAAATGTCTACACCGTGCAAACAAACAACCGAGCTGCAAGTGAGCGTAAGGCGTCATCAGCGAGACAGCTCCCTAGAGACGGCTTTAACTACCCCGCGTCATTAAGTGCAATCACCTCACAGACAACTCGGCCAAACAACGACAACACTCACGCCACTGAGCTCGATTAGCCGCCATCTCACCTAGAGTCTCCAACCACCGACTCTGTGAGTCGCGAGGACCCCAGCCCCGGAGACGAACACGACTCACAGTGGCCAACCCCTTGGTGAACGACTTCATTTCCCTACGCCAGGTCATTATCTGACCACCTCGCACCTTACACCAGTCGGTCGCAGTGTCAGCAAACAGTGCTCGGTGTGGAAGACGACTAGCTGGCATCCTTAATAC
>QNGE01002445.1:20778-37162 GCA_008508345.1 Paragonimus westermani | reverse complement strand
ATGATGATGATGATGATGATGATGATGATGATGATGATGATGATGATGATGATGATGATAAGGGCTTGTCTCACGATAGGTTTGTTAAGGAACGAACGATGGCGGAACCTTTCTTTGCAGAAAAAGGTTAGTAACGGTTCCCGAGACCCTGTCATCTTGCGTTTTCTAGCAGAGCGCGCTGGAGACACTTGTGGTAACGACCCAAATGATGCTTCCAAAACTCGTACATTGGGAACGTCCGAGTAAGATGCAACCATCATCGAAGTCGCCACTTCTTCGAAGCGCCTCCAGTCCCCAAAGGTGTGTGCCAGTGTTCAGCTTTTGAACAGACAGTATACACGCCCACACACGGAACAGTTTGGTTTGAACCAAATTAACCTATAAATTGACGAATCACGCATCATTCGTGTGCAAAACTGAGACTCTTAGGTCAGCAATCGTGTAGTGGCCACAGATTGAACTCCATTCAATATCGACCAGTTCATAACATAGCGGAAGCAGGAACATGCCAGCCGAAAAGAAGGATTTTGGTAATTATTCTAAGTAAGGTCGTCACTGAATACCACAGAAACAGACTGATCTCCGGCCTCCTCAGCATCATACACAAGTAGAGAGAAAGAAGTCTCCTTACAGCTGGAGAAAAATTGCGGCGCCGAGATACACCGAGCGTGGCGCCCAAATGCACCCTGCAAAGGTCCAGTCATACTCATGCCATCAGCCTCTTCGCAGTCATGTGGAGTTCTCCCAATGGTGCGAAAAAAGTTGAGCTATAATTATATCCATATCCATCCATGAGCTCGAGAAAGTTTTCTCATGGACACTGACCCCTCTTCCCATCCCTATGTGGATCGCGCTCCTGCTTTCAGTCCCTCTCCGTAGATAGTCCTAAAATATATCCATATCAGCTAATTTATATGATAGAACAAGTTGCTAGAAGTAAGTCAAATGGCAATTGAAAGGCATTCCTACGCTACGGCTTTCACGGAGACATGGTCGATACCAGAGATAAGTGATAATGAGTTTTGTATCCTCAACCACACCGGTAAGCGTGCTGATTACAAGAGGAGACGCACGGGAGGGATAGCTACCTACGCTAGAAATAAGTTACTTTATCTTTTCCTACGCAGCTACAATATCTCCTCTCTCATGTGCGATGTTTGGTTGTGAATCAAATTGCGAAACCCATTATCCGCTTATACCGGGATTTATATACCGTTCAACTGTGAGTTCATCTTTGGAAAACGAGGTTATTCTAGACAAACACCTTTCACACCTGTCTGTCATAGGTGGGTTTAATGACCAAAAACGGTCTTGAACACATCGCACTCGGAAAGCTCCACAAGACAGCTCCAAGTTGGCTCTTTTGCTGGCAGTGCTGCAGAAGGCCTAGATACACGTGAAGAATGTAACACGCCGTGGTCCAGGAAAAATCTGTTCCACAGAATTTGGTGGTCAGTTACGAAAGTCGTCACCTTGAACGGTATTAAAGCTACTTTGCGCCATAATGCTCTTTTCATGAATACAGCACCGCGAAAAGAAGTACGCATTCCGTAATTTCGACCGAGCCGATGTTGACAATATGAAAAATTATCTCGCGAAGTCCCACGTCAGCACCACTTAAGTCCATGGCTACTGCAGCACAAAATATGTTTGTAACATTCGAAATAGGAGACTTTGAGTGGTCCCCGAAATCGGACTTGAATTGAATCCTCCCGCGAAAGCACTAAGAAGACCTCGGGCAGTAAGCATGAGGCAAGAACCCATATTGATAGATGCACATCAGTATTACATAAATTACAGTCTATCATTGGTTGACCATAAATGCATATGCAAAGTAACAATTTGCAGGCTGATTGGTGCAATACAGAACCAAGAACGTGGCGAATAACGTAAAGTGTAACATTGAACCTGTTCAAACAATCTTGATTTGGTATCCTAACGCGACGTTTGGATCGTCCCCTTGCTTGATCATCTATTGGGTCGGAGTTTGGATGAGCAATGAAACGATTCTCACCACAATGTTACGCGCGGCTGACTTGTAGTGAATATCACGCAGGTTGGACACGAGCTATTCCCGCTCTAGTCTCCCCAGAGTAATTCCGTCTCATTGACAGCCTCGCACAACTGTCCTTTGTGCAGAGAGAGTTCGAAAGCACCGGAGACTCTCGTAAACAGCGCAATTGGGAACTCATCGTAGTTGCATCCTGGTGCAATCGGGAATACTCCAGGTAGCTCGTTTACATAAATTTTCTCTCAAGACATGCGTCACAGCCGTAAGTTTACACCTGCTGATCTTTCGTTACATCAATCGAAAGGTGGAACTAATCCCGAGACCAACATCGTCCCTGAGTTATCTAAAGATCAATACGTCGCTGTTTACAGTTAGGACATATCTTCACCTTCTCAGCGCCTCCATAGCAACTTACCTACAAAGTTTTCAATGTACAAGTTTTGTCTTCTAAATGCAAAATCCATAGTTCGATGGACCCGACCAGAAGTAACAAGCGGATACTGGGAGTGTCTTCTGTGCTCGACAGACCAGTTCGCAAGGTATCACGTCGATTCTTAAAGATGGTGTGTTCCGATGAAGTTTCGATTCAATGATCAGCACTTTGGTCAGCTAACGACCAATCACCTCAACGAGCATCCCGTGTAAAACCTCAACGTCGTCTTAACAGAGTTATCTCAAAGGAAGATCGAGGCAAGAATCTCATGTGTATTACATCAAGATTTCCACCCGAACAGGTTTTGCGTAACAAACATGCTTCTCTATATGAACAGCTTAACAAACGTCGAGGACGAACGTCGTATGTCAGAAGCCACTTTCATCGACTTCGCTAAGGCATTTGATTGGGTGCCAAACGGCCTACTTTTACAAAAATGAGTACTTACGGCACCAAAGATGATACTCATCATTGCCTAGCCTCATCCCTGAATGATGGAACCTCACGAATCAAACGTGAATTGCGGCTATCTGAGCAAGTGGGCTACACAGACAAATCCTAAGACCACTACGATTTTAAACCTACAAAATTACTCAGAACGACTTCCCAGCCAACCTCCTTTCAGTGCGGATGGCTTGGTTTGAACTCTCCTGATCCCAGACATTTGTAGGCTGCAGTAAGAGGAGTACAAGAACATGCCTTTTCGTGAAGACTCTTTTAACATCGTAAAACAGTAGGCACAGACCTGTGCATTGCCAGTGTCGGTCTTATAAAGACCAGAGCATGACTGTTGTCCAACCTGACCTCCTCAATGTAACACGAGAAAGCAGCTGAAAAAAGTCCAGTGTTGAACAAGATAAAAAGGACGCTCCCTCAAAATGAAAAGACTTCACTTTTCATAAAGCTAACGCCCGAACATCGCTTGAATGAGCTGAATCAATAGTCTACTTTGGCCTTTACAAAGGAAACTAATGGGTAGTCCGGGATTCGGCTAGTTTCAGCTCGAACATCATCGCCAATAACACGACATGAAAGGGTTAGACCATATCACTCATACACTACTCCTACTAAGCATATAACAGTCTAGCAACGCCTTAGATTTCACCATAGAGGACGTATTAATTAACTCTATTGGACCACCACCCTGTGACAGAATCGTCTTACACGTTTGCAGTCTTATGTTAAACAGCCTTTACCGCGGCTGCGTAGGCTAGTTGAATCCTCGGGAGCAAGACGTTTCCGTATCATTCAATCAGACAGGATTTTGAGATGAGGCTGTTACACGGTGTCCGGATGATTTACTGCAATTTTCATCGTAGTTCGCTGCGCATGCTATCATTCTTGTTGAACACCACTCAAATTTGATCGCAGCCTTCCCATTCGGAAACGCTCTTTAACCAGCTTCTAGCAGCTAAGTCAGTTTTTACAGTATTGGCTTTCAGAAAACCAATGCCTGCGTGAGATTAGGGAAAAAGTCGTACCGAACCAGGGGAACTGAGCTCTCAGCCCCACATCTACGTCAGTCGCCGAAAGCGCACCTCTACCGACATGCGCGGTGCCACAAAGAGGAACGCCATTCGCGGCCACCCTACGGGACCCTCATCCCATTGCACCCTCGAATAAGACCACGTTCAGCAACAAAACATAGTTGCCACCCAAGAGAGCAATGCAATTAACTGTGAAGAGAACAAGCTTTCGCGGAGAGACAAAAGGAGCTAGGGCTTAACGGTAAATAACACCAACGCCCAAACTCTAACATTTAGCAGCAATCTGTCTAAATTCGGCAAACAACCGGGATGTAAGTGGAAATAGGGAAACTTTTATTGTCACGTTCCATTAATTGTATTTATTTCACAGGAAACCCAGCTGAACAACGATACCATTCACGCCTGGGGTGTCCAGGATACGTCTTCAAAAAAACTCTGTAACTCGATCCGATATGTTAATTACATTAAGAGAAACCACTTTCGATGATTCGAACAAAAAGGCAAGGAAGAGGAAAATGATAACGTCCAATATGTTACGATTGCTAATCTAAACACACGAACGGACTGATAAAACGATAAGAGTGAATCCCCTCGAGAAATTGGACGACCGATTAACGAGCACAGCTCGGTTGCCTGGCGGCACGATGTGCTTCTACTAAACTCATGGTAAATAGGGAGACAGTAGAATAGATAGCAACCACGGCTTGACATAAACGAACAAAGAAGAGTTCAATGGCGTAACAACGGTTGATTCGGAACCAGGATTAGTAACTCTTGTAGCTTTCAACTCAGCTGTCTCAGAATTTACCAGTCGATCCTCTTTAAGCCCGAGAGATCTTAGTGACAACGACGCCAATTACGAGTCGTACGGCCGTGGGTTCACGCCTTGCTTAGGTCGACTAATCCTGCTTAGTATCGGGCGGCTTACCTAATATCCAGTCTACACGTAACCCTGTACATCGTCTAATGAATGCCTTGCACCGGCGAGGCTAAGAACACAATGATACGTGTACCCATATCCGCTTATCAAAGAACGCACTATACACAGTGGCAGTTTCAGATATAACTGAAGGAAGTCTCATCATTTCGTTACATGCGTTCGTTATATTCGCGTTGACATAGTCTGAAACAAAAACGCGTCATTGTCTTACGTTCAAGGACACAACACGGTCAGTTCCGTCAGCTATAGGACTCTTTAGAAAAAGTGGCTGTAAACACTGTGTCATGAACCGGTTCTAAAAATAATGTTCAAGATGATGAGCCTGGAAGAACTCAGATTGTCAATACTCAGGTGGTTGTGTGATTAAAGCTAACGCGAATCGGTAACTAAGTGGAACGAGTGAGGAGGCGTCTGAAAGTTAACACGTTGTTCCTGTTGCTAGTTCGAGACTAGTCAAACCCCAAATCGCTCACAATTGGATTACTGATAAACTCGGAAACCCGTTACATTACAGGTCAGTGATGACCCTAATCGTTCCATCATAAATGATCCTCACAGAAGCAGACACGTTACAACTTCGAAACTAACCATAGGTCGGCAACATTACACTAAGACTAAGATAAGAACGGAGCTCATTGTGATATGTCGGTTTGCGAACAAGCACTGAAAAATAATGTTCATTCCACTGCGCGATAAATCATTTGCAGTTACAACAGGAGGTAACCACAAGTATTTTGTTAGATGAGTTTCCATACCAGACCAGCTGTCTCCCAGTTATCAGCCTAGTCAGCAATGGTAATGTATCCGGTTGATAAGTTTCTAATGTTTCTTTAAGTCAGCGTAGATTGTAGACGGCTGGCAGTGGACCAAGTTGGCGCCTCGGCCACGGTAACAAAACCCAGCGTCATTCTCAGTTACCTCTAAGAAAAGGTAGGGGAACAGAGAACGAGTGCGAAGTACTGCAACTGCACCGATAGATAGACCGTACACACACAGCTAGCTGCATGAAAACGTGCCTTGAAGACCCCGTTATGAACTAAACGACGGCAGGGAACCAAAATATCGAACAAAGTAGCCCTTAGATTTGCCAGAACTATACATGGCGCGAAAATGAATGACGCTATGACACAAGTTCACGAAGGCTTCATTTGCATCGTAGTTTTGACTTTCCAGACCTGTTCCGAGGTGGTTCACGAATTCTGGAAAATGAGTAAATGAAACCCGTCATAGACTCCGAAATTTACATATTCTTTTCCTTTTCTTTTCTGCTTTTCCTTTTTCTTTTTTTCACTGGTACACGTTTGTTTACAGCAGCAAAAGCCACCTGAAATAAGAAACAAATAAGTAGGAGATGCAGAACCCCACATCTTTCGTGAACTGGTGCATTTTGGCGTTTTGTTCCTTTCGTTTACTTAGGAGTAGTTTGTAATTGATATACTCCTTCTTGGGCGGAACACCTCCCATTCTCAGCAGTAAAGTCTTGCGGGTCTCACGGCGTTCAGCCCCAGAATTAGCGGAAATGTTCAAGCGCATAATATCAAAAGGAATGTCGCTCATTTTGACGTATATATTCTCTTCTTCCGAAGGTGCGACTGATTTGAATCGATGAATTTTGTTTGGGGACATGGCTGGAAAAGAAAACCGTTAGCACATACAATACTTCATGACCACCGACAAAATTGGCGTTAAGAGGTCGTAGGTCTTTTTCACATAAACATGATCTCAGAAAGCAATTACCGCCCGAAGACACATGAAAGGCAGAAGAAATAGGGGGTAAAACAGTAAGAGAAAGTCGTGATCGGTTAGTAATGTCACTGCCGAGAAAACGATAACTTCTGATACTTCCCGGTCGTTTATGCTGCCTAAGAACACATAAACATGAGTGGACAGGAAACCTCCACGTAAGCTTCTAGTTACACACCATATCAAAGATGTTGGTTCTACAAGAGATCAACGTCTAACCACTTGTGGCAAATGATTGTATGGAAAAAAACCAGTCACACACCGACTGCTCTGAAGTTTGAGTGACCGTTTATTCTAACAATAACTACGAAATTCACAAAACTTGCATGCAGAAACGTACTCTCAAGAGTTACTGACACGCACTGCAGGCATGCTATAGGTTATGAAATATTACCAAGCGTTTGCAACTGGTGCGCTGGGTAATAACAGGATCGTCAATCTGACAAGCACACCTTATTTAAAAAAACGATTCCGCTGACAGCACAAATGTCGGTCAAAACAACCTGTAGGTGATGCAACTCACTGCATTTCATGCGGACTTACTATAATGAGACCGATCAAACCCAGTTAGGAGTACTCAAGGTCGGAACGTTATGAAGGAATTATAACTTGCTAAACAGCATCGTTGCCACTGACTTGATGCCAGCACAGGTAGAATGGTTACAGGCAACCCAAAGTCTGAGCTTATTCCTAGTGATCAAAGGGTGAACGTGGGTGTCACCGCTGCCAAGATAAGACGTCTTACGTGAAGTATAGTGATCCGAATTTTAACAGAAGAGGAGTACAAATATCCCCACAGAGCACGTTTGCGATGATGTCAAGTAATGGAGTGCCAGGGTAATTGGGCGGTATTACAGTAAGACGAGCGCGCAACACATTTAGCTTCGCTGACCACTAGTAGACAGACGGCACCCAAGGGTCAAACGGCAAAAAAAACCGACTTTATAATGCCGAGCGCTATTTGTAACGTCATAAGGCGAAGTAGCATATACTAAACAAAACACCTGTGAATAAATGAATATAGGTTGAGTGCAACAAGCCAAAACTGCATACTTGTCTAACGCAACAATCCTAACACTGAAACTCGTTTGCAGCACGAACCGTAGTGAAGAAGCAAAGTGAAGTATCATAAGAAAAAAAATCTGGAGTTTAAAATAAGAGGTTGTTAGCTGTCGACAACAAATTTGTTGCTAACTGTTATTATTAGAGGGCTGTCTAAAGAAGTATGAAAGTATACCACCATAAAAAGCGCACAAGTTTGAGAAGGTATGCATTTTTGATATTACAAAGCATTTGCCAGCAAGTGAGAACCGTGCAGCGCCTGCTGCTTGAACAGATCTGCACAGCACAGCACAGCTACGCAAGAATCGCACGACAGATCAGAGAAAACGCTCAACGGACAAAAGAAAAGTTATTAGTAAGTACAGACAATGCGGGCAAATGGCAGTACTAATCAACATCTTCTAGACCGAAGGATGATTGACAGTCATCAGAAGAGGAGTCAGCGTCGTCAAGGGATGAGTTGACAGAATAAATCCGGGAGCTGTAAATTTCGAAGAGAAACGTTAACAACGTGAAAATATTGTACGACTCAAAATACGAAACACCTTTAATGGTAAGGAAACAGCAAACACGCTACAAACTTCATGACACGAGTTCGGAACAGCGGCCTTAGCGTGAGTAACCAAAACTTAAAAGTTAGCTTGTATTAACCGCTCGAAGAGGATATCAAGTGAGTAATTATGGCACCTCTTGTCAACACAGTTGTACAACTTAGCAACAATTTGGGGAGACAAACGGTAAGGAAGGATTATGGTACCAACCATGGAAGAACTAGAACAAACAAGTCCATTTCAAATAGAAGCACTACACACTTCTTTTAATCTTCAGTTCACATAACAATGTGGACCACAGATACACAACTCAAAAATGGTGAGTCCGTGTATTTTGATTAGAGGTTGTAGGGTGGTAGCACCACGTAGACAACTCGGAAAGGAGTACATACTGAAGTTTAGATGAATGAAGTGAACTAAACAGCTGATTGGTGGAGGTTAGTATAAAATGGCAGCCCGAACATCAACGGCCACAGCGAGGAAGATGACAGCGTGTAAACACAGCTTATCAAGTGAATTTAGGCAAAAAATCATCGCAACCTGAGAACACTTCCATCATCGCCATCGGTTCTGGCCTATCCTTAATTGGCGTTTAGTAGTCCCTTTGTTCAGGCAGAACAGTGATATACTGAAGCTAACAAAAAGGGCGGTGAAAACTGCAATCACGAACAAACAACACGACAGCATGTTGGATGGGTACACAAAGTGACTTCCAGTCATTCGGCTAGCTGACTTGACTTAACTGCGATTAAACTGTGAGCGCCGACACGTAGCCGGCCCTGAGCAGAATCAGAACACGTGATGGCAACAGCGCGTAACTTTGTCGAACACGAGTGAATGACATCATAATAATGGTGGAACATAGATAAGACATCGATTGTATGGGTAACACGACTGGGACGTTCGGGGCCGGGTTGAAATAGAGAACACATACGCAGGCATGGATACACAGATGACATGCGTACAACGGTAGGCGCGGACGCAGAACCACTGTATCGTGGTCCAAAAAAACAGATAGCGGATTGCAGTGTGAAGGTGTTTTGATTCTTCGTATCACTTAATTCGTAAATCGCTTTCTTTTGAAATATCAATGGTCATTGAATGCTGGATGACCAAGTGGGAGACGCGATCACTCCAACACAGTGGAATATCTCGACATCTTGGTGAGTTGTGTTGGAAGCCCATAGCAGATGGATTGCAGGCAACACGGGCGGTCAGCTGAACCATCACTCAATGAAATCGTGCAACCGGGCGAGAATCCATGACAGCTGCCCACAGGATCGAGAAACAACGGCAAGATCATTAATGTGAGCCACACACACACATGGGGCACAGAAACTTTCGGCCCACTCCCAACAAGCCCAAGAGAACACTGCTGCATATTTGTAATGGTAGACCAGTTCACACGATGCGTGGAAGTTATTAGCACGACAGACCAAACGAGCGGAACGGTTGTACACGCTTTCATCAACAACATTCTGGCTCGCTTTGAAGTGCCGCACAGAGTCATCACCAGCCAGAGCCCGCGGTCTGAGGGACAGCAATTTCAGATGTCAAAGAACTGGGGAATTCAGCGCTTGAGAACAACGCCGTACCACCCACAAACGAACCGGTTGATGGGGCAGTTTAACCGTACAATGAAAGAGTGGTTAGACGGTCGAAATATTAACTGGCAGGAGTGACTACAAGACATGTTGTTTGAATACCGCAAGACGAAAAAAACGTAATGATACATAGCTCACCATTTGGGTTTACACACGTGAGGGCGACTCTACTGGATGTTTGTGTCCGGAGACAAAGAGAAACCATTATTAGCCCAAGAACGACGACAACTGGAACACTATTTGCTTGAAGGAACAACACAAACACGGTGTCGAAATAAACAAAGATATGAAATGAGACACAACACACAAATGGCGTCCGTTCAAGATCGGAGCTCGACTAAGAGTAAGGGACTACGATCGACCAGAAACGTCCGGTTCCGACAAATTTCAAAACGATGGAACAGACAAGTTACTATCACGAACAGCAGCAATACGAGATTTCGAATTAAACAAGGTCCTCAAGGGTGATGAATAAACGGTGTACACCTAACACCCTGACACAATCGGAGTAAGTTCCTTGAAGAACGGGAGTTTGATGGACGACCAAGTGAGAGGCGCGAACACTCCAACACACAGTAATGGGTTAAAGTCACAGTTCACAGCAGATAGATTGCGAACAACACGAACGAGTCATCATTCAACAAAATCGGGCAAGCAGGTGAGATATAGCAAGCAACAAACTGATACATAGCATCCGCAAAACGCATGGAAGCAGGCAGAATTGCACACGACGCTCAAGTGGAAACATCGTTCCGCTGCGAACTGGAATTCTGGTTCATAAACGCGAGCGGCGGAAAACGCTTGAATTGGAGAACAAAGGACATGCTTTACGAAACCACTTTTCGCTACTATTAAACTACGCAACAGCTATCTGTTAGTTCGTTCCCGACATGGTTAGTGGTGTGTTCGGGAGAGCCGTTTTTGACGGATCAATGACCTTGACGTAGTTAGTATAGTGTGGTTACGCATTGGCTACCTCATCATCGTACTGACCGGTTCGCGGAGGGCGTTCTGCATAAATGCGTGTGACACCGACAGCAAAGGGTTGGGAAGAGAGGTCTATCAATCGCCGGGATGTCTAAGTTCGCCGCGAGTACAAGTGCAAGTAAGAACCGCGCAGTGGTTATTACATGTATGCTTTGATGCCATCTTGCGTTGTGATCCCATGAAACAATAGCTCACAAAGACACGTGACCCTCATCATGCCACTATGAAGAATTTAAAAAATGTCGAGACGTACAAGCTGAGTTTTGATGACAAGAGCTTAAACGAGTAAATTTGTCATCTGAGAGAGAATAAGCACTACGGGACATGTATTTGCAAACGTTGCATCTGAGAGGTCAGATGCGGCGAAGTTAAGGAAGAGTGACTGAATAAATTTGTCGGGTGGGGCTGCCGAGTGAAAATGGGTCCAATAAAGTGACCTAATCAGAAAATTCGCCCGAACCACATATTATATATATATATATATATATATATATATATATATATATAACATTCGCGCAGATAGCTACACTAGTCAATTCAATGACCGAGTTCACCGCTGATAAACCGAAATCCGATGAGACAAAGGTGATTTAATCTGGAAACGAGATGGAAAAGGGTCACCAATAGGAAGAACGAGATTGACGGAAGCAATCACTTACCTTCCAAGATCGGCGGAAGACGGTGGGGAGCTCGGATAAACTGGCAACGACCGGTTGATGACGGTTTCCTATGAAGTTTGAACAGAAAAAAGGCTTATAAGTTGCATTCAAATATGGAGAACGAAAAAGTCGGAGTACAATCACTGCAAATCAAACAGGCTTAAAACGACTACGAGTTAATCAATAATTAAACAAGATTCCTAACACACAGCCTTGGATAAAAATTGCGCAGAGTTGTTTCAATGGCTCAGCCCATACAGACCGTAAGTCAATGGATAAAAAGCATGGTCACCGTCACTTAGCACCAGTTGGTCGGCGTGGACCTGGTAAGAAAAAGAACACAGCTCTCGCATTCGATACGGGTCTTAGGTAAGTACATTTGTTTCTTATTAGGAACTGTCGAGATGGTTTCTGTGGAAGCCAACTCATTTTTAGAGTAAGTGACCTTCACATTAACCCGCTGTATATATCACCGCTTAACCCGACTGAACACCATATCCTGAGTTGCGTTAACTGATTAGAAAGATAATAGCAGAATAGTAGAGTGGTTTTATTGCAGCCGCAGCAACAACAGGTTGAAACAAGCACAGAGCAGTCAGTCCAGCGTGAGGCAGCAAAGGCTGTGTGAACAAGAGAGTAAGTTGGCAACAGGGGTTCGTTCAGCCCAGGATGCGTCCTGTGCCTCAAGGAGTGGAGCTACCTGGAACTCAGCGTTTTTTAGGCTTGACGTCCGCGGGCGCACATGATCTAGATGGCGACGCACCATTTGTCCGTCTTACGTTTGAAACTGTATGATTTATTCATTAGCACTTGTGACAGTAGCGGGTTGCCATGTATCTCCAGTGAGGAGCCGCAAAAGGACGGGATCAGAATCGAGCATAAATCTGTCTTTAGTATGCATATCGAAACGGTCTTTTGTTAGTTCCCGTTTAGCGATTACCTTTGATTGAGGACCTTCGTGGAGTAAACCCAACCGAGTACGGAGGCGACGACTAAAAATGAATTCGGCGAGACTGCTGCCAGTGGTTTCGTTGATACGATCCTGATGAGCAAATCGTAATCTAAACACATGCGCAGATGGACATGAAGTTGCTTCTCCAACATACTCTTCAGTCTGCACAGCACGCTCAGTCATTCTGTTCGAAGTGGGATGATAAGGTGCTGCCGTAGAGTGCTTAATTCCATTTAAAGTAATGAAGTCTGCAAATTCCACGCTTGTCAACACAGTACCGCTATCGATCACAATAGTTTCTGGTAAACCAAATGTTGCGAGCGTCGTACGTAATTTGATTATTGTACTACTATTATTACTGCACTACTAGCCGTTGGAAGAATGAACAACAACCTAATTGGAATGGGCGACCACAATCAGTAAAGTATTCGACTTTCAAAAGGACCAAAAAAGTCCAAATGGATCCGGTCCCATGGTGATTCTGGCCATGTTCGAGGGTGTGGCAGTGTCTTGGGGGCTGCACTGATATATTTGGCAGAATTTATATGACAACTATCAACACACGTAAAAACGAGACGAAGGTTTGAGTTCCACGATGTCTCGATATTTATCACGAAGTACAACAACAACAGACGGTCGCCGTCGCTTCAGAGCCACCACAAGTGCTCCCCAAATCAGATATACATCCTGAAGAACTAGTTCGGTGGTTCTCAATCGGAAACGTATAGGTGCGTGAGGTGTCCGTTCTGGCCGCCTTAGTTGCACGTACCGCTAGACTAAGACAAGTACGATGTCACTGTTGCTCGTCGTAAACCCGTTGGCGTAATAGGAAGATGACCGAAGCGCCCAATAAGCTTCCCATGTTCTTGTGAGGTTAATTCAGTATAGGACGTACCTGATAATGACAATCTGCTTAAGGTATCAGTAGCACTACTGAAGCATCCAACAATGTACTCAGTTTTATACCCGTAAGCAAAAAAGACGACAGACCAACGAATCATTGTAGGGGCCATTTGTTGCATCGCTTTTTCCTCATCCATTAACGAAACAATGGGCTTACGATCTGTAACAATCCGCCTCTGATCGTGGAGTTACGTGTAGCCCGAAAATGGACCCCAAAATTAAAAACTTGATTGGACTCAAATATTCCTACGGCACCACTAAAGGAATGCATAGATAATTAGAAATGGCAAACTTCAAACGTCCGACAAAATCAATGAGTTCCGAACGGAGCCTGCAGATGCAAAGGCGAACCGTCACGCAAGTAGGTCAAGTCAAGAATGGTTACCCGTGCCGCGGACGATCAAAAGCAAATTAGCACAGCAAAACAAAAATGGGGAGAGTACGATATGATTATTAAGCGTCAGGTCGGTAAGTGAAACAGAATGCAAATAGGGATTTTCTCAGTTCAGGGACTAACAAATTCAAGTGGTTCGTAAGAAGGGTGAAACGTCGTCTGAGAAGTCTGTGGTACAATTGTTTTACATCAAACATGATATACAAAGCTTCTCGGTCAAGCTGTGAGTAAGTCCTTTTAGCTGCGTTCAGTGTCTAGAAGTAGTAAATGATGGAACGTTAGCGGTCTTGAGGCTTGTGTGGTAGCACGACGTCAAGACCATATCGAAAAGCACCGCAACAGAGGATGACTGGCTTTTCTGCATAACAGTGTACTGGGGCATATGGTGAGGCAAGCCTCACCTTAACTGCGTTGAAAACAGTCTGATGAACTTGGATCTATCATCAGCCTTCGTGTTTGATCAGAAACCGATAAAGAGGATGAGGATGCTTCGCTGTGAAAGATGAGTGGAGAAAAATAGGTCAGCACATTTAAAAATGACCGAGGCTTGCTTAAATTCTTAAGTGATCGTGCATCGAGTAGACATCGTATATTCTCTTCTACTGATTGAAGACCTTCCTTTAACAGCCTAAAACCGAGGTATTGTACACTAGGTGCCAGGGACGTGCACTTTCCTCTTTCCAATATAAGATCTGAGTCACGTCAAGACCAAGTCCAAAATCTGTGAATGCTGAACAATATTGCGTCGAATGGTCGAAGCGTCATTAAGGTGCACAAATGTATAGAGTATATCTCTAACTGGAGAATTGAAAAACAGTGAGTACCAAGTTGACTCAAGCCCAATTTTGTAAAAAGTTCTCCCCCAGATATGTGCTCAATTTTTGGTAAGGGGTTACGATTTAACTGTAACACTAGGATCACAGTTATTTTAAGGTCATTACAAATTCTTCCTGTATCGTTAGGTTTTGATACGGGTACTATGGGCGCTGTTCAATCTGAGTACTGGCCGGGTCTAATTGTACCTTCGTTCTGGAGCCAGCGTTTCATTTTCGACTTTACTAGAACTTCGGTACTGTTTTCAGTGACAACAGTTATTGTGCAGCATAATATCGCACCTTTCCTAACTTCGCTTGGTAGAACAAATTGGAAAATGCACAAAATCGTGACTGAGGACCTCAAGAACATTAACACTTAACAGGATACCCGGAAAATGTTTAATCCAATGTCGACCGAGTACATATGAACCCGGTAGTTTACGTAGTTTACGTAATTGTTATAGGGCATAGGATCGAGGAAGGTACTGATAACACACCGCTTGACCAGAGTGAGATCGAAAGTGAATTGGAGGTGGATCCGTCTACAGAAGTTGTGGTAAGGCATCCGACCACGGAAGTGTAACGGTCGGTCTAGGATCGAGCTCGAGTGTAAATTGCTGCCCATTCAGATTTAGGGAGACAATGAAACGGAGTGCCTGACTTTGTGTCAAGGGCGTGAGTGATTGCTGTATTGTTAGTCCACTGAATATACAAGTCCTTCCCGGTTGAATTAGTTGACCAGGGAATGGATAACGTGCAAAAATTAGGCTTGGTAGGACACACCTTCTGATTATGAACTTTCTTCCGGTGGAATCGACAAACCGAATTCTGATGTGGACACTCAGCTGGTTTCGAGTACTATTCATTACGGCGACAACAGCAAGCATTGCAACGTTTGAAATGTACTGCCTAGTTAACAACAGTGAGTACTGTAGGAAGAAAAAGAAGATCCTGCAAGTTCCTTGCCCAAGTTAACGCGTCGGCGCACGATGTCACGAGCCCATCTTCGGAGGGCAGACGTTCACTGTCTTTTCCAACACAAACGCCAGGAAAACTTCCTTCGGTATGTGTCGTTTGATCCATACCGTGATGCGCAACTTGGTCCTAGGCACAGTCGGGGAGAGCCGAGAGGAAGTCGCCAGATAAAATAGTTCAGAGATTTCCCACAGAGTTGATGTGTTGCATGGAATTTACAACGTGTTACCCGGGAGTTTCAGTAAGGATGATAAATCTTGCTTGATGTGTAACTGTAACTTTTACAGTGCCGTTCTCCGCCCCGATCAAGTTGATGATGGGGCAATTGGATTTACGAAATATCATCATAGTAGACAGCAATACATCAGTGGTTCACACCAATGCTTAACTGCCACACAACCATGAAGAAGAAACAAACCCTATGTAGGAAGAGAAGGAAAAAAGAAGGGGACGGGAAGGGACCTAACTACTGAAAATGACTACGTCCATATTCAAACATTTAACATCAAAATGCCTACACATTGCAAACAAACAACCGAGCTGCAAGTGAGAGTAAGGCGTCATCAGCGAGACAGCTTCCTTGAGACGGCATTAACTACCCCGCGTCATTAAGTGCAATCACCTCACAGACAACTCGGCCAAACAACGACAACACTCACGCCACTGAGCTCGATTAGCCGCCATCTCACCTAGAGTCTCCAACCACCGACTCTGTGAGTCGCGAGGACCCCAGCCCCGGAGACGAACACGACTCACAGTGGCCAACCCCTTGGTGAACGACTTCATTTCCCTACGCCAGGTCATTATCTGACCACCTCGCACCTTACACCAGTCGGTCGCAGTGTCAGCGAACAGTGCTCGGTGTGGA